>JANAVB010037334.1:0-31197 GCA_029216955.1 Iris pallida | reverse complement strand
AATTCCTTACTGATAAATTGTAACTGTTACTTCATTCAAGTCTAAATATGTCAAATAGTTTTTTAAAATTTTAATTATTCGCTTTCCAATATCCAAAAACTGATAATTCGATCCGAAATCGTTGATACCTCCAATCCTAATACTCTGCCATATGAAAAATTCGATGCTGATTCCGATATTGCAAACCTTTCTATACGAGGTAGTGCAAATTGCTTCATAAATTTTTGTACCACACCGTAGACAAAGTTTCCAACACCGGTAACGACGTTACGGTATCTTTCAGAAGGAAATGATATCGATTGGGCACTATGACATGCTTCAACCCAGAAAATTTAAATTGTTTAAGTGTTGGAGAAAAGCAAGTTTAGTCGAGGAGGGTAAGCTTTAACAAGCTTTGCTATAACAAATGACAAAACCCTTTATCCAGATGGCGGCACAAAGAACTCAGATCGAGCTCTACAAGAGGAGGGATCTGACACGAATATGATAAGGGTGCTCGAGAAAGCAGAGAACGAGCCCATATGAAATTCCAAATATACCCAATCGGAGTTGCGGTTCCCTACAACCATATGCTCAGGAAGAATCAAAATTCCGGTACACTTAAACTAAAATTCCTACTTGAGACAACTCCTGCTATTTTTGGTGGATTTAGATGGATTTGGACAAAATCTTTTAGTTAATTTTGTAATTATCGTTTTAAATAACTTCCTAGTTTGATTATTATTTGTTTCTTATAGCTCAGGTTAGGTTATTATAAACAGAGAGTTATAGAGATTATTATAAATAGAGAATTATAGAGAAGTTTTGATGAATAAATTTGATAATTGAGATGCTCAATCGGAGCATTAACCCTATTTTAATTTCATGTTTGTGAAGTCCTTATATCTTGGGTCGTTAGTTTTAGCAATCGACGTTTCCATGTTGTTCCAGTAATTGATGTAATTCACTCCTCTATTATAGTAAGATCCAATACATAAAAACAACCTGCTCTCAAGCAAACGAGTACGCTCAAAATAACACCGACGGATGGGTACGGAAGAGGTTCATGACCCACATAATGTCTTTCTATTCTACATTAAGAGAGTGAATTTTCTACTCTCCTAAGCTTTTTTTCCAGCTGCTTATGGCCAAAGGCCCAAAAGTCACTCTAACACCTATATTGGCTCCCAACAAGATGAGCATTCAAATGGTTTGCTTTTCACACGCTTCTGAAATATCACAATTCTCTATTTTTGAGTAGAAAGTTGGGGACTGGTATTACGAGCGTCGCCTTTCTCAAATTGCCATCTCTTCCTCTAGTCTCCTTCTAGCCTAAGTACACTTGTTACATGGAGACTTTGAAAATTACCAGTGCCCATGTTCGTCATCAGAGTCCGACACAACATAGATGTTGGTGTTTTATTCTATGTGTTGTGTGTTCATAACATTCTATTGTTAAAAGTAGTCCCACATCGGAAAATCACACCAATATGTATCTCTATATATTACTTATGAAGGAATAGAGAGATGCACATGGGTTGAGGCCCAATGGAGGGTGCCATGTGGGGGATTTTACATAGAGGTGAGAATAAGAAACCAACTTTTGGCCAAATGAAAATAGAGTTAAATCTATTGGAGCTAAGCCCCGAAGGGCTTAGCGACTCGGACTCGGACTCGGACTCGGGATTGGGCTTGGGCTAATGGGCTTTTGAGGCTTAATGTGGCTTTTTGATGGCACTTAGCACGACAGCTCGTCGCAAGGCGCATTGTGCGCTTTAGTTGCGCTCGTGCGCGAGCCTCTGCGCGGCCCTGCGTGGCGAGCGGGGCGTACGGGGCGTACTGAGCGTACGGGACGTACGGGTCGAGCGGGTCAGTGGGCTGTTCAAATTATGTAACGTCCGCGGGTCTTGTGGGCTCAGATCCGGAAATGGCTCAGATCCAGAAAATTCGGATCTGGCATTAAACAGGGCGTGCGTTCAGAATTTGAAAACCCATCTCGTGCCTATAATATCAGAAAGCATCTCCTCTCTCCAAGGTTACAGAAGCGCTTTAGTTGCGCTCGGCGCGAGCCTCTGCGCGGCCCTGCGTGGCGAGCGGGGCGTACGGGGCGTACGGAACGTACGGGTCGAGTGGACTGTTCAAATTATGTAACGTCCGCGGGTCTTGTGGGCTCAGATCCGGAAATAGCTCAGATCCAGAAAATCCGGATCTGGCATTAAACCAGGCGTGCGTTCAGAATTTGAAAAGCCCATCTCGTGCCTATAATATCAGAAGCATCTCCTCTCTCCAAGGTACAGAAAATACTCAGAAATTTTTCAGAGAGAGAGAGAAGTGCTGCTGCTATTCCGAGGAGTCGACATTTTTGGCCAGCGTTCTAAAGTTCTCTTCGAACTTGCTGGTTCCTGGAGGCTTGTCCGTAAGGCGGATATAGCTTTGAGCTCGGTGATCTTTCACCCCAGCAGTTTTTCTTCTTCCTCTGTTGCCTTCGAGAATACTGTGACTTCTCTTTAGAAGTTATACGGTTCAGTTGCCTTCGAGAAAAATTACGAAATCTTTTTAGATTCTCGTAATACATCACCTTCTTTAGGGTGTTGTTGCTGGAAACATTGTCTTTACAATTGTTTCTGAAATCGAGTTTTTCCATCGATTGTTCGCCAAGGGACTAACAATCTCAAAGCTATATCGAAAAGATGGATAACTCACGTGCATCGTCGTCAATACCGACTTTAACAAGTTGGAGAAATTCGACGGCGAACATTTCCAAATCTGGAAACGAAAAGTAACCTTAAACATTCAACTCGTGGAAGTTGACCACGTGCTGAATGAGGAAGAACCGATCGTTCCAACAACCGGAACCGCAGAAGTTATTGCCGCTGCTAAGTCCAAGCAGGCAAAATGGATTAGACAAAACAGTATCTGTAAACTGTTGATTCTCAATAGCATGAAGACTCTCTGGCAGAGTCCTATTCCAAGAAGAATTCTGCCAAAGAGATTTGGGACTCCTTGGAGAAATTATATGAAGATGACGAGAATCGGTCCAAGATCTTCTTGGTTGAAAGATACCACAAGTGGACCTTCGAAGATGAGAAGGCTATGCTGCCCCAAGTAAAGGAGTTTCTGAAGCTGCGCCAAAAATTGGATGACGAGAAGATGCCTCTTGTCGACAAGTTTGTCGTTGGAGGAATCGTCTCTAAACTTCCTGCGGGTTGGAGCAACTTCTATGCAAGGATGCACCGCAAGAACTGGACATATGTATGGAAGATCTCCTGCAAGAGATCCATGTTGAGGACGAGATGCGCTCTCAACAGAAGATGGATTCTCTGTCCAAACAACTGGCGAAAGCAAATCTGGTCCAAACCAGAGAGTACAAGGGGAAGCAGCGGCTTCTCTCATAAGAAGAAGGACTTCACTAATCTGAAAGTGAAGAGTCCTTCATTCAAGAATCAGAAGTCCAAGTCCCATGTGACTTGTTACAAATGTGGCAAGAAGGGCCACTACAAAAGTGACTGCAAGGAACCAGAAAAAGGTGAGCCTAGTAAGGTTTCTATGATTACTAATCTGGTTGCAATGATAGCACAGGTTGCAAATGTGGGGGTTGACTCGGACTGGTGGATAGACACTGGTGCGACATGTCATGTCTGCTCAACAAGGAATGGTTCGACTCATATGAGCCAACTTCCGAGAAAGTCATAATGGAAAACCAGGCACAAGCTGAAGTACTGGGGATCGGGACGGTGGAGCTGAAACTCACATCGGGGAACACTCAACGCTTCAAGGAGTGAAGCATGTTCCTGCAATTGCTAAGAACCTGATTTCTGGGAGCCTGCTTTGTAACGCAGGCTTGAGGATGGACATCAATGCTGGCCAGATGGTGATGTCCAAGAAGGGTACATTCTTCGAAAAGCTTTCCAGATTGAAGAATGTACAAAATTCAGCTTGTTGTAACCCAGCAAAATGATATTAATGTTATTTCTACTTTGAACTATTCTTTTGAGTTGTGGCATAATAGGCTAGGACATGTTCATTGTAAAAGAATTAACAAAATGTCTACCTAGGACTTATCTCCAAGTGTGGGAGTAAGGTAGAGAAATGTGAAGTGTGTGCTCAGACGAAGATCACAAGGAAACCCTTTCAAGGGTCCATCGAAGCACAGATCTTCTGGAGTTGGTTCACTCAGATATCTGTGATTTCAACAATTCTCTACAAAAGCCGGGATGAAGTATTTTATTACTTTCATCGACGACTTCTCAAAGTATGCTTTTGTCTACCTGCTCAAGTCTAAAGACGAAGCATTCGAGAAGTTCAAGGAGTTCAGGGCCGAGGCTGAACGGCAAACTGGACAACAACTCAAAAGGCTAAGGAATGATCGAGGCGGGGAGTATCGGTCTCATGATTTCTCATCATTCTGTAAAGAACATGGAATCATAAATGAGACGACGGCTCCGTACTCTCCTCAATCCAACGGAGTAGCAGAAAGGAAGAACAGAACGTTGACAGAGATGATGAACTCTATGCTGTTGACTGCGGGTCTTCCAAAGAGCTTCTGGGGAGAAGCTGCATTAACGGCTACTTTCATTCTCAATAGAGTACCGTATGCAACTTCGGACATAACCCTCATGAACTCTGGTTCAAAGACAGACCTAACTTGAATGTCATTCGAGTGTGGGGGTGTCTGGCTTATGTGAAGCTCCCAGATCTGAAGATTCAGAAGCTGGGGACTAGAACTACTAAGGCTATCTTCTTGGGTTATGCCGAGAAGAGTGATGCTCGGAGATTCCTTGATATAGAAACAAATCATATCATTGAATCTCGCGACGCTGAATATTTTGAAGACAAGTTTGCAAGGCACAAAAATATTGTTCTCGCGGATCTTCCGGAGAATGATGAGAGTGCAAAGCAGACAGAAGTCCTTAACGAACCAGTAGTCCAAGAAGAAGCTATTGTCGAAGAGACACCAGTTGAACCAGAACTCGTTGAGCCGTCAACTAAGCGAGTAAGGAGACCGAAATACTTCGGAGATGACTTCGTCACCTATCATGTGGAAGCAGATCCGCTTACCTATGATGAAGCGATGAAGACCAGAGATGTTGTATTCTGGAAGGAGGATAGACAATGAGATTGACTCAATCACCTCCAATAATACATGGGTATTAGTTGACCTGCCAGAAGGAGCAAGACCCATCGGATGCAAATGGATTTTCAAGAAGAAGATGAAAGCAGATGGAACCATCGACAAATTCAAGGCCAGGCTAGTGGCCAAAGGGTTTGCTCAAGAACAGGGGATCGACTATTTTGATACTTATGCTCCAGTAGCTCGGATGACAACCATCAGATTGTTAATTGCTCTAGCAGCAATACACAAACTAGTGATACATCAGATGGATGTGAAAACGGCATTCCTTAATGGCGAACTAACCGAAGAGATCTACATGCAACAACCAGAAGGATTTGTCATCAGAGGTCTGGAAACAAAGTCTGCAAGTTGATGAAGTCTCTATATGGTTTGAAGCAAGCTCCAAAATTGGCATGAAAGTTTGACAAAGTGATAAGGTCAAATGGCTACAAAGTCAGTGAAACAGACAAGTGTGTCTATACTAAGTTTGCTGACGGAAGAGGAGTTATCGTTTGTCTATACGTAGACGACATGCTAATCCTAGGTACGGATTTAAGCTGTGTCACAGAGACAAAAAATTTCTCTCGACCAAGTTTAGTATGAAGGACTTGGGGGATGCCGATGTTATCTTAGGGCTCAAGATCATCCGGACAGGCACGGGAATAGCACTGTCACAATCTCATTACATTGAGAAAATGCTCACTCGATACTGGTATCAAGATCTTCCTATAATTGATACACCGTACCGGAGTGATCAGAAGCTGGAGCCAAATTCGAGAGAGAGCGTCAAGCAGTTGGAGTACGCCAGCGTCATCGGAAGCTTGATGTACGCTACACTGCCACAAGGCCTGACATAGCTTTTGCGGTGGGAATGCTGAGTCGGTTCACTAGCAACCCAGGCGTTGAACACTGGAACACTGTGAAGCGTGTTATGAGATATCTAAAAAAGACTCAGACATTTGCACTATACTACAGCGGAGATCCGTCAGTAGTGGAAGGCTTCAGTGATGCTAGTGTTCAGAGGTGGAGAGCGAGTATTCTACAGGTGGATTCATATTCGCTTTGGACGGAGCTGCTATATCGTGGAAATCGAAGAAGCAGACAATGTTATCACTCCTCCATAAAATCTGAATTCTTTGCATTGGATGCTGCTGCAGAGAAGCAGAGTGGCTTCGGGAGCTCATGTATGATCTTCCAGTGGTTGGAGCTCAGATACCGACAATCCCGATATACTGTGACAACCAGGCGGCAGCAGCAGTAGCATCAAATGAACT
This sequence comes from Iris pallida, assembly GCA_029216955.1. Classification (NCBI taxonomy): domain Eukaryota; kingdom Viridiplantae; phylum Streptophyta; class Magnoliopsida; order Asparagales; family Iridaceae; genus Iris; species Iris pallida. The sequence goes on along the minus strand of JANAVB010037334.1, from coordinate 24,831 downwards.
CTTTAACGGAAAGAAGAGGACTGTGCGGTTAAAGCACAGAGCAGTGAACGATCTCATCAAACGAGCGTCATTGCAGTGATAGATGTTCGGAGTGGAGAACCTGGCGGATCCGTTCACGAAAGGCCTCAAACGACAGCTGGTCGAGGACACAGCAAGGAAGATGGGTTTGAAGGCATTCTAATATTGTGTCATTATAATCCTATCAATAAATTTTATGTTATTGGTTCAAAGAGAATCTACCAGATATCTAATTTTTTGATTCAAGGGAGGACTATTGACTAGAAAAATATTAGTTAACAGTGGGTACTTGTTCTGCGGAACATGGAAGGGTTTCGGACCCAGAACCACTGTTGTCTACTATGATTTTTACGGAAAATTGATCCTGTGGGAAGGATGGCATAATGCCTTAATGAGTTCTCAGACTGAGTGGAGGTCTGTTATGCTTTACAGAAAGCATGGTGGCGCAACAACCACAAAGGAGTGTTACAACTCCATGCTATAGTGGGGTGACTCCACCATGAGGTTCCCAGGTAGGGGTAATGCCTCGACTTTGTTAGCCAAGTCACAGGCGGCGTAGCACCGCATATAGGCAGGCAGCCTAATGTTGCATAATCATAAAGAGGTGTAGACAGCACTACAAAGAGGACGGTATCCTCATGTTACAGTGGCATGACACCACGAAGAGGTACCAGGTAGGGTAAATCCTCGACTTTGCAAGCCATGTCATAGCGGCGTAACACCGCATGGAAACGCAAGGCTTCATGTTGAGTAGTTTGGCACTACAAAGAGGATTGTGACCTCATGCTACAGTAGTATGACACTACGATGAGGTACCCAGGTGGGGTAAAGCCTCGACGTTGAGCCATGTCATAGCGGCGTAGCACCGCAAAGGAGCGCAATGCTTCATGCCATTACTCTTTATAAAGAACTCACCTATAATGTATGGACAGAAAAATAGGCCGTCTCTTGAGGGTAAATTTGTAGACGTCCAAAATACATACATTGAAATCCAGGCTGGCATAAGGCCTTTAATGTGCAGCAGAAGCACAGATAACTACATTATGTAAGTGAAAAAATTACAGCTGTGGTACAGAATTCAAGGCGTAGTCCATTCTTGTATCATACTGTTGTTCAACCCATGCGGAAGATTCAAGTCGTCAGCGACATCTATCCTAATGCATAATGGACAGTTATTATGTGAACGCTTAACTCATATATAGAGATATGTGGGGATTGTTGGTGTTTTATTCGATGTGTTGTGTGTTCATAACATTCTATTGTTAAAAGATAGCCCCACATCGGAAAATCACACCAATGTATCTCTATATATTACTTATGAAGGAATAGAGATATGCACATGGGTTGAGGTCCAATGGAGGGTGCCATGTGGAAGGATTTTACATAGAGGTGAGAATAAGAAACCAACTTTTGGCCAAATGAAAATAGAGTTAAATCTATTGGAGCTAAGCCCCGAAGGGGATTAGCGACTCGGACTCGGACTCGGGCTCGGGATTGGGCTTGGGCTAATGGGCTTTTGAGGCTTAATGTGGCTTTTTGATGGCACTTTGCACTTAGCACGACAGCTCGTCGCAAGGCGCATTGTGCGCTTTAGTTGCGCTCGTGCGCGAGCCTCTGCACTGTCCTGCGTGACGAGCGGGACGTACGGGACGTACTGAGCGTACGGGACGTACGGGTCGCGGGTCGAGTGGGCTGTTCAAATTATGTAACGTCCGCGGGTCTTGTGGGCTCAGATCCGGAAATGGCTCAGATCCAGAAAATCCGGATCTGGCATTAAACCAGGACGTGCGTTCAGAATTTGAAAAGTCCATCTCGTGCCTATAATATCAGAAGCATCTCCTCTCTCCAAGGTTACAGAAAATACTCAGAAATTTTTCAGAGAGAGAGAGAAGTGCTGCTGCTATTCCGAGAGTCGACATTTTTGGCTAGCGTTTTAAAGTTCTTTTCGAACTTGCTGGTTCCTGGAGGCTTGTCCGTAAGACGGATATAGCTTTGAGCGCCGGTGATCTTTCACCCCAACAGTTTTTCTTCTTCCTCTGTTGCCTTCGAGAATACTGTGACTTCTCTTTAGAAGTTATACGGTTCAGTTGCCTTCGAGAAAAATTACGAAATCTTTTTAGATTCTCGTAATACAACATCACCTTCTTTAGGGTGTTGTTGCTGGAAACATTGTCTTTACAATTGTTTCTGAAATCGAGTTTTTCCATCGATTGTTCGCCAAGGGACTAACAATAGACACTCTAGAATACACTAGGACACACCAAAACCAATGTTAGTACATGTCGTATAGGATCAATCAAGAGGCGGAACTAGTCAGAAACCTGGGCGGAGATCTCCTCGGCGGCGAACTGCTTCCCAATCGCCGGGCAAACGAGCTTCACGTTCCCGTTCTCGTCGGCGACGACCCTGTAGCTGACCTGCTTGGACTCCTCGTCGACCTCCGCCATCTTCCTTCCGATGAACCTCTTGACGGAGAAGAAGGTGTTCTCTGGGTTCACCACCGCCTGCCGCTTCGCTATCGTCCCCACCAGCCTGTCCCCGGTCTTGGTGTACGCCACCACCGACGGGGTCGTCCGCTGCCCCTCCGCGTTCGTCACGATCGTCGGCTTGCCCCCCTCCATGGCCGCCACCGCCGAGTTCGTCGTCCCCAGGTCGATCCCGACCACCTTCTCGCTCGCGATCCTCAGCGGACGGAAGATCCGGCCGGTTCTCCGAGGAAACCCTGGGGGGCGGCGGGAGCTGGGGGTTTTCCCGCCGAAAAAGCGGGAGTTGACGGAGGAGAGGTGGATCTGTGCTGCTGCGGTCGCCATTGGTCAGGATCGATAAACCCGAATTTTGGTTCGAAATGGAGAATTGGTGAGGAATGAGGTTAGGGTTTATGGAGGGTGGGGAGAGGACGAGGACACTAGTAGAAGTGTCCAGAATGAGCGGGGGAACGTGGAGGAAGCTCCCAGTGACGAAGGAAATGTCCAATGTACCCTTGGAAAGTTTATTTGAAATTTGCACTACCATGACTTGATATAATGCATTTTTGACGGCAAATAATAATTTTTTTTACTCGTTTCTTTTATTCATTTACTATTTGAAAAAGGAAAAATAATAACTTCGCTCATTTTTTCCTTCTTCTATACATAATTACCTAACTATTCATATAAATTTAACAAACAATTTTAATTAGTAAACATAAATATTTTTGGAACAAAAACTTCTACAGTGAAAGCTCAATTTTATAGGCATAATTTTAACTTGATACCCTCAACTATTTTATTTTTTAACCTTATACCCTAAATTTTGATATGCATCAACTTGATACATTAAAAAAAGATAAAATTACTCCGCCCATCCCCCTCTCTCTCTCTTGTCACGTCCCCGTTCCGCAGAACCGATCGTCCTCGCTAAGGTGTGATGCCGCGTGAGCCTAGGTTGCGCTTACGCAAAAACGGGTTCCATAACGGCCGATTACAGCAGCTTGCGACGGGTCGTCGCACAGAAGTTTCAAAACAGAAATATTGAATAATCAGTATGTCACCAGCGAAAAGTTGAAATGAACACAAGTCATGCAAATAGCTCTTTATTGATTATGAAACAAAGATTACATATGTAGCACGAGGCCAAGATTACAACACTCAGTCTAACACTTTCTTACAATACAAATCACTCAGCTCTCTCTCATCTCTCAATACAAAAGTTCAAGGTTGCCACTTGCGGATGCTTCAGAAGGCGATGTCCATACATTATGTCCCCTATAGGTGAAGTCTTCAATACGGTTGTACGCCCCAAAAACGCTAAGGAACTTCGTGCCTCAGCGCGTCTAAACGAGCTTCGCCTCAATAAGTACTTGTAACCTGCGTATGAAAACTGTTGGGTGGTCAGTACACAACCGTACTAGTGGTGTGAGCTCCTCGCCACCCATACAAAACCAACACGTTCATTTAGTATGTACAACTATTCCTTTGATTGTCTTTTTATTCTTGCCTTAGGATCGATTTCAATAACTTAGAATTCTGGCCTATTCGTGTTGCAATATCGTGGTCATGCACCAAAATCTTGTAACCATACTACCAAACCCATAGTGCCAACATCGTCAACGTATCGACTCGTGCTTGTCTTTTGACTCATACTTTGAGATGCAACAATATTGGTCGTGTCATAAACTCTATTCGTGTATCAACATCGAGTCGTGCCTCACAACAGGGTGTATCTTTACTCAATACTTGCCCTACTCGTCTCGAAATGGCTTATTCATAGACTCTCATTTCATCTCCGGAAATGGCTTATTCATAGACTCTCATTTGTCTCCGGAAATGGCTTAATCATAGGCTCATATTTCGTCTCCGAAAATGGCTTAATCATAGGCTTCCATTTCGTCTCGAAAATGGCTTAATTATAGGCTCTCATTTCGTCTCCGAAAATGGTTAGTCATAAACTCGTGAACTTAGTGTCAATGATTCAATTCACAACACTATGTCTTGTGCCCAATTACGTGTTTCTGTTATAGCTAAATCTTATGCTCAAACTTTATGTTGCGTACCGTGTGCACATTTTTGACTTATTTGTACCGTGCATACACTTTTGACTCAATTCAAAGGCATGCATGCGGATCGTCGCTATTATGCCGACTCATTTATATGAAAGGGTCACTAGTACCACAAACTATCTTGGATGTATATCTTTGTTAAACGGCGACCCTTTCAGCGTAAGCAGTGAGCCCCGCTGAAAGTTTTCGACTAACCTGAGCGGTACCCCCAGTTCAGCTATACCGTGTTCAACGAATACATGAATCCATATTCGTATTGACTCTGAGTTCTATCATCTATATTAGCGACTTATTACGTCCACATTACCTCTGATGAAGTCGTCTTTTGAAATGATAATATTCTGAGAGTTATATTCTTCACGTCCACATTACCTCTGAACAAATATAATTAGTATTGTTATTTTCTTTTAGGATATATGTCATGTCCGGTACCTCTGAACATACTTTCTTATTCTTATCTATTACTTATATCTACTATAGGTATATAATAAGTAATGGAACGACAAAAAGAGCATTAATTCTTATTTCAATAATGTTCAAAATGTCAAAAAAAGTACATCATTTAAAAGACAAGAAGACAAAAGCTCCTACAGACTGCTTCATTGGGGAGGCTGAGTGCTGAGATCAATGATCAATCTTTTTAAATTCTCAGCCCTCCTTCTCTAGAGTCGAGTATCCTTTGTCTAGCAAGAGCTCTCCCGAACTCTGGATCAAAAGGTTGTAGCGACTCTGCTTGGCGTTCCAGTTTGCATCTTCGATTTGGATAAGTGCATCTCGTTTCCTCTTCAAATCATCTAATTGACTTGCACAATTTGATGCATCTCCAGTACCTCTTATTGCGTCGTCGAGCTGCTTTAACTGCTTCTTGGAGCCGAGCATTTCAATTTCTAGTTCCCGGAGACGAACTTGATATTCAGCAGCTTATTTTTCTTTATCTGCAACTTCAGTCCTATAGCACTCAACAGAAGAAGTTGTCTCGATAATGCGAGATTCCAACTCTGCATAGCGTTGTGAGAAAGCTACCACAGAAGCTTCGAACTCTGCTTTTCATGTTGCAGTCTCGCGAGCCATCACCTCGCATTCAGTATCTACGAGTTTCTGGATGTTTCCTCTTGTTAGATCTTTATAAGATTTGATTGATTCTTCAAGCTCATTCAAAATATGATCTAAGTAGTTGACTCTATCCAGATCACCAATCTTACGGATGGCTCCAATGATGAAGGAGGAAGGGCCCCTTACTGACTCATAAGGTTGGTCATTTTCTATGACCATTTGGATTAGAGGCTTCAGAGAAGTGAAGAAAGCATTAGTATAAGCTTCGACAACAGCTCTGTTCATCGCTGAGATCCCTGGGGTAGCCACTTCTGTTGGAATTCTTATTTTGCAGTAACTGGAGGAACTATAAATTGTACACCACGAGACCCGAGTACTGCATCATAGAAGAACTTTCCTCTCCAGTTTGGGTCCCCATATCCAGGAGAGCCATGGTCGAGCAAAACTGAATGTGGTCGATGCAGCTTTTGTAAGTGCTCCACAGGACCCACTGTAATCAAGATACACAGTCATTACATATAAATTATAGGAATTAAGGTAAATAAAAGTCAAAATTTTACCTGATCCTGGCAATACATATGGGTTTCACGGGGAATGTCAATCAGAGCGGAGCCTGGCCATGGTAGTTTCGGACACAGTTGCCTGACTACTTCCAGCCTCGAAACGCCTGATAAGAAACGTCTGCTTCCGGCCCCTGATTCTACTTGTTCAGCTGGGGCAATTATTCTGCATCCCTGACTTCAAAAGCTTGATCAGTAGGGTTCTGAGTCTCTGCAACAACATGTTGGGATTTTCATCATTTCCAGCATCTTCAAGATCCGTAGTCTGATCTTCGTTATTTTCAGGCTCATCAGTTTTTGGGCTTGGATGCCCCTCCTCAACAACAGGGTGCTCTTCACCCTCAGCAGTAGTTTGGTCTTCTTCGATTGTAATTCTTGATTTAGCGGGACTTCCACTAAAGCTTGGTCTCCTTAATGGCACTTATAGAATCATCTTCAAATACATCACCGTAGTCACAGCCTTTGAGAACCACTATCATTTCTCGATCCTCTTGAGAATGAGTAGGAGTTTGGGCTACGGAAGGAACAGTGACATCAGGATTAGATTCTGTAAAAGGCAATTCCTCCCCAGGAAGTGTAGTCTTTGGAACTCCTGGAGTTGGAGATGACATCATAATTCTTGTGGCAGCTAGCACAGTTACGGGAATAGTCATTTTTGTGATTATGGGCTCCGAAATTCCTTCTGTAATGATCGGAGCCAGAATGCTAACCTCTGTAGATGAAAAAGAAATGTCAATATGTTGCTCAATCAAGATCACATTAAAAGAGTATTAAAATTTACCTTGTGGTGGTGGCACATCTTGTGAAAGCAGTATTTCTTGATGGTCTTCTAGAGTCACTATTAATCTCCTTTTGGCCTTGGCCTTGCGCACAAGAGGCAAATAGGTTCTTCTTCAACCTCATCGAGGTCACCTTGCATATTGGGTTCTCTAGTAACCTCTTCTTGAGCAACTTGGCTATTTCTTGGAATTGAAGAAGGAGTTGCATCTCCTCCTCCAGAGGATGCTCCAGTCTGCATCTGTTTTATTTGGGACCGTGTGGTCCTGGTGGTGGGCTGCTCTGTAAAGACCAATGTAGTCTTCTTTTTTTCCCCTGCAGCCTTAGGAGAAGAAGGAAGATCACTAGGATGTGAAGGAGCTGATGACTCTCCAGTCTTTCTTTTTCTCCCAAGTCCCTTTGCTGGGGACTTCTCCTTTCGTATCTTCAATGATACATCTAGTGGATCGTTGACTTCATCACAGAAGCCTACGAGAGAGGCTTCCAGAGGTTCATCAGCGGGTTCTTGATTCTCTTCATCCCTGAAGGATTGTGCAGTACGAACTCCAGCTCTTGAACGTCTATCACTGGCAAAACTGTCACCAAATGGAAGTTTTCGGTAAAGGTGTTGGCTGAAGTATAAAAATTTACATATGTATATAACATACGCGGGCCTATCTGAGAGACTTGGGGCATAGATAATGTGGCTTTAGTGCCTCTTGTATTGTAGTACCCCAAGTCCTGGCACCATCTATTAGGTAACCCTTAGCCTGTAAACAGGTGGTGGCATTACCCATATGCAGTTGATCATAGCCGAATTGTCGAGCAAATCGGCTTGGTATGTATGGTTCCAGAAAATACTCGCCTTCAAAACCGGTACACTAAATGTGATGGCCGGATTGTCTTCAACCATGTGAACTCAGCCGAAGATAACGGAAAGGTGCTGCTTCTAGATCCATGAGTTGTGGAGAGAGATTCTCATACCCTGGAGGAGGAGGAACACATTGAAATCTCCATCCAGACCCTCGGTTTAAAGCTCTTCGGCATTCTGACAACGTATTTATATTCCATTGAGTATTGGAATAAACGCCTGATAAATTCTCCTCCGATTGAACCCATATCGGAGTCCATCAAGTCAGGGTAGTGCAACTGTAGCTCCCCTTCCTGAAATTTTTGAAATATTTTTTATTATTTATTTAATTTAAATGGTGATTTTAGATTTCTATAAATAATTATTTAGTTAATTATTACGGTAGATGACTTTAGCCATGTTGGAGTTTTGAAGTACAAGACAACAAGAAATTATGGCACGGATAGTGCAGTAGCATGCTTTGACTAGTGTTTAGCCATGGTAGAAGAATGTCAAGCCATAGGTGTGTTCTAACTAAGAAAACCAGGCCAAATTGCGAGTTAATCCCTATAAATGGTTTAATTAGTTATTTATTAATATTTGGACTTTTAGAAAATTCGGTTATACCAAACTAGTCCGGACTGGGCCCAAACCGAGCCCAGGCCTGTGTAGGCTTATAGTGAGTCCTAAGACGTCCAATGACATTCATGTTAATGGAATTTGGTACGAGGGTGTTGTATTTCATTTTAATGATTTAATAAATATTTCTAAGTATTCGTAATTAAATATTATAAATTATTATTAGTTGATTTTTAGTGACATTTGCATAAATTAGGTCCTTGTACATCTTGGGACTTCTAGACTGTACACAATGGTATATATACACCCTTATTGTTTTATTGAAATTCATTATTATTATTATTATTATTATTATTATATTGAGGTTATTATTATATAATATTATTGGTTATATTATTTTTGTTAATTAAATATTATTATATATAGTCATATATATATACAAATAGGCTCTACATTAGGAATAGATGCTAGTGGGATTTATTTGAGTTTTATGGAGGTATATATAGGCATACATATATATATTTGCATAATTTATTAATATATAAATATATATATGTATATATATATATATATATATATATATATATATATATATATATATATAATAGAGTAAATAAGAATAATGGGACTTAACCCAGCCAGGAGTCTTTCCCAGGCCGAGCCTAGCTCCCCACAAAACCGAGAGCACCCGCTCGCTCTTCCCACATCTGTGCATATGTATATAATGAGAGAATACTCGAGATTTTCTCAAAACCCTATCACCCATGTTCACCGCCACCACCACCAGTCCCGACGTCGACGCACCCCGGACTGCCGCGCACCGGTCGCACAAGCCATCGGAGGATGACCACGGCTCGATAGAATCGAGCGCGAGGCACCACGGCAGTCGCAGTAAAGACAACGGCGGAGCCCTGTTCGTAGCCGGATTTCCGACGCCACGGTTCACCATTTGTCAAACCAATCGTGCAGGTAAATCCCAACCTGACCCTCTCAAATATCTGTCAGTTAGTTGAATAAGAACGAACATGATTCGATAAAATTTTGAATCCAAACATTGAAGAAAACCTGTTCAAAACAGAACAATTTCATGTATTAAACCCTTATTTTAGAAGCCATTTGTAGATCAGAATATTACGCAATATCGAGAACTAATTTGTAACAGTCGTAGCCAACATATAGGGGATCGAAACCCTTCTGTTAGATTGATTTTTCATCAAGTTTACAGAAAGTTATTCAACATCGAAAATCATAAAAAACCTGTTTTTAAAACTGTAGAATTTATGAAAAACTCTTCGATACGATATGCGTCCCGCCAATCCGGGCAACGTGGTCACGAACCGAAAGTATCGAAAGGTGCGTAACGGCTTCGTGGACGTGTGGGCTTTGACGGAATTCAAATTGGTCGCGTGTGCACGACGAATTTGATGCGTATCCGTCGAAATTTACCTTATCGGCCTCTGTGCAAATTTCTTAATTACTTTGTGCATGTTTGTCAGATCGAGACAAAACTTGCGCCAACAGGATTGTATCATTTTTCTGGTCCTGTATGCCATGTTTGGTCCAATTTTGAGACAGTTGACCAGATTGCTGTTTTGTGGGCCCCACGGTCCGATTCAACGGGCGATTTTGTGCACGGCATGTCGGAATTCAACATTGGACATACGGTTGGGTTCGTATCGAAAAACTGGATCCATAGACATATAGTTTGACGACTTTAGAGACCATTGACTCTGGTACGCTTTTCGGTGCAAAGTGGGTCCAATGACGGATACCATTTTGACCCGAAATTATCATTTTGCCTCTGTGTCTAGAATTGGACTTAAGGACAGGTAATTCTAGCTAATTTGACTATTCTGAGAATGTTGGCATTGTCTGTTTCAGCTTTCGGAGATAGTTGTGAGATTTGGACTTCGTGGCTTACTAGTTGACAGTATATTGTTGGTTCTTCGTGCTACCGCCAGACAAGATACATTGCTCCCTCTATAGTTTAATTTCATGTTTATAGTTTTCATGTTATTATTGTATTATCATAGATACTCTATTTGTTATGAATTTTATATGATACATTAGCTTCTTAGTTGACTTGATTTATCTAGTTTCTATATACCGTGTTTACCAGTTTATGGTTTTGCTTGACTTGACAGTGTAGTTGTGAAACCCATAGTTTTTAATTAAATTATTAAATAATGTTTTGGTATTATTATTACTAGTATTTCAAAATTATTATTATTATTAATATTATTAAATATTTTCGAGTGAAAAAGAATTTCGAAAATTATAATAACAAGGCTTTTTGATTTTCGAGCCCAGACCCAGGCCTGAGCCCAAATTTCTTCATAAAAAAAAAATCCATTAGTTATAATTCATTTTTATTGATTAAGAAATTACCTATTAAAAGAAAGTTTCTTTTATAAAAGAAAATCTGTATTTTTTTCTCTCTTCCTTAAGGAAGGATGACCTTTCCTTTCTCCCGACCAAACGGCCGGAGCCGATCTTTGGTTTCCAAACGGCTAAAACTTTTGGTGGTTCCCTTTCTGTAACATCTTTCCCCATCTCTATATAATCCCCTCCTCTTTATCCAACTCTCATCTCTCTCACAGAGCCAACTCCACAGAACATTCCCAAACCCTAACCTACCCGCGCGCGAACCCCTTCCCAACTTCGGTGATCCCCGCGCGCGCGGCCTCGCGTCCCCGCGGCTTCCCCGCGCTCCTTCCGGCCGATCTCCTCCGCGGCTCCCCGCCGTTCGCCAGCCGTCCGCGCCCCCATTTCTCCGGCGAGGCGCTGCCCCACCGCGCGACCCCGCGGCCAGCGCCCTCCTCCGGCGGACTTCCCGACCAGCGCCGGCCTCCGCCGTCCAGCGCGAGCCACCCCCGCCGTCAGCGCCTCCGCGTGCTGCCGACGCCACAGCGCCACCCCCGCGCGCTGTCCCGACGGTCCCCCGCCGTGGTCGCGTGCCCTACCGGCCGCTGCCTCATCTACACGTGGCTCCCCGCCGCCGCGAGATCCCCTCTCCCGCAGACCCTTTCCGTGCCTCTCTTCTGTGCGTGGCCGAGTTCGGATCTGCGAGGCGTTGCTGTCCAGATCTGCGACCTGCTGCCGAACTTTGTTTCGGATTATTCCCGAGTTTTTTCTGCGGCTCCCCGCCAACGGAATTTGGTAATTTCTGGATAATCATAGTAGTTCGTCCCTCCCCGTAGAGTCGGTGATGAAAATCGGTCCCCGGATTCCCTTCGGGAAATTCGGTTAGCTGCGTTATATTTTCGATTAGCTACGTTAGCGTATTTTCCTGTATTTTACCTGCTGGTTTGGTGTGAATTGGTTGATTATGGGATTCCCGGACATTTCGGGAAGTTCGGTGGATTGAGAATTATTTTCTGTGGCTTGGGATTATTTTGGTGGATATATTCTGTGGGATTATTTTGGGTTGGAAATATTTGCAGGTTTTCCGTGGCGCATTTCCCAGTTTTGGGTTTGTCCCGAAATAGAGGAAGTGCTGCCCAAATTTTACAAAAACTATATTTATGTTGATTTCAAAATTGGCTTTCGAAAATGAATTTTAAACTGATTTTTCGGGCGACGACCGTACCGGTCTGTGGGCCCTGGCGAAATGCAAACGCACCGGTCCGACCGGGCGTTGTGGTATTAGCTGGATTTTGAGGAATGGACCGAGTCTGAGACTCTTAGCTTTCATTTTTAATTATTTTATTTAATATTTAGGCTATTTATTATAGTTATTTAATTCCTGCACTTTATTTAATAATTAAGTCATTTTCTCTTATTTTGATGTAAAAGAAAATTGTACAGGGCATAAGCCCACCCTAGGACCATTAGCTGTGCCATTGTATTGTGTAGCATAGTTTTATTTTATTTTTCTGGTGGATGTAAAATTTGGGTGGTTTTTGATTAGTCGCATAATCGTAGATTAGAGCGCGATTTACTGATTAATTAAGAACTAATTAAAATGGATAAAATATTAGTAAATAACTAATTCACGGTTTATCACTAAAAGAAAACTGTATTTTTATAAATATATTACAAAACACAAAGTTTTCCAAATTGTAATTGATTCTCGTGTATTTTCCAAATAATCCAATTAACCGGTTTAATCAACGCACGTAGTTGCAACGTAAACGTTAGCTGTAGACTTAATACAACTAAAACCTGATTAGGACTTGCTACTAGAGATTGCAACTAGCACACTTAGCCTGGTTATACAAAGGATCTAAGTCGAGTTCTCAACTGTAGGAACTCGAAGTTACAACTGATGTTCCTCCTCGGTACCGACTCGTCTATCCAGTCATTCTAAAACAAAGGCAAGTGCAGTTATGTCTATTTGGTAATTTATCTAGTAATTGTTCTATTGCAATTTTAAACCACATTGCTACACGGAACTCTCTCCTAGAGTTCGAATATTGACTCATTGATTGAATCTGATTGACTCGGGATATTGGGGGAGTAGTGTAGCGTCTATGACCAATACCCTTATATTGCATCATTGATTGTGCGAGCTGATTCCTTCTATACACGAGGATAGGTCGGACCGTATCATTAGGATATAATTGAATCATCCCAAGCCGGTCATAGTTCGTTACCTACTCAAATCATATTGTTTTCAATTGTAGAATTGTGAAAAATATTGTTAAAGTATTTCAAATTGTTTAACATTGCAAATTTCAAATTATTATTTGAATTATTGGATATTCGTAATTGTACTTTGCTCCCTCCTGACTGGAGACAACATTTTAGGTAACACTGAGGATGACGAGCTATTCTATAATAGCTATTATGACCCGGTCCTCTACCCTGCGAAGGTACCAGAGCCGTCTCTGGAGGACGCTGATCCTGGGACTACAGAACCAGATGCTTAGATAGTTTTTCTTTTCTGCATTTTCTCCTTTATTTGGAGTTTGTAGTTTATTTCAGCATTTTATTTCCAGTTGTACTTCTGAATATTTTATTAAACAAAGTTTCATTTCCGAATAGAACAGTTGTGACAAGTGTAATTGTGTTGTTGTGAATACCTGCAATGGAACAGCTTACTGCCGCCGTCTCACAACGGTGCAGGCTGGGCATGATCCGATTCGACCCAAGAAATTGGGACCGGGTCGTGACATGTTTTTAGTGGTGGCCCATGCAGGTCAGAACAACAACTTAGGAAAACATATTTAGAAACAATTAGAACACTAGAACATCAATTTGTCACAACATAGGACCGAAATATATTATAAATAAATATTTTTGTTTGATTATAGACTGGTAGGATACCTTGCTTATGTTTGCATCCTAAACCTTCCAGAGAATGACCATTGACAAGACCAATCCTGCTGGCGATGAGGTGTCATCTCCGGATCATATCCCATATCCTTAACCAAGCCCAGGGTCCTTTCCCTCGCGGCTGTTTGACCGTCCTCATAATGCATCCAGTGAAGTTTTCACTACACTGGCGATTCCTACCTCATCTCAACTGAGTTGCATTTCCTTGGTGGAGTACTCATTTTTTTGCTCCGCTAGTACCAGCAATCATCTTCCAAATGGTTGTCCTATTTCAATAAATCCTGGAGTTCCAGAAAGCTCAAGATGAAGCCCAGCAGGAACAGATGAATATCACGAGAGAAGACATGAAGAACGTCATGATGTAGCCTTAGTTATCCCCAACCAAGTTAGAGCAGAACTTTTGTCCTAGGAAGGATACCCTTGAAACTAGAAGATATTTTGGGTCCCATCAAGTACTCTACTTTTCGGCAGCCTTGTCGTAAGAAGCTATGGGCTTGTAACTATTGCAAGAGGCCTGGTCATCAGACCGTTAGTTGCCGCAAGAGATTGGGACAATGTTTGGCATGTGGATCTGCTGAACATCGGGTAAAGGACTGCCCCTTATCTTTCCATCAAACCAGAGCTCATATCCCAGCAACACCTGTTAGGCCACAACCTAGGGACCCTCTTTCTATCCAGCAGACCCTACCTCTTACAATAAGGCATGATGTATACTCGAGGTTCTTAGAAAGGGAAGCAGTTGGAGACTGCTCATGCAGAACCATAAAGAATAGTACCTAGAACCGCAGAATAGCATCATCTTTTTGGAAGTTGTAACAGGATGTCCTTAGATCAATCATAAGAGTTTTGTTGTAATTCTCCCCATGAATAGAAATTTTAGTTACACTCTTATGGCAGATGTTTTCCCTGATAGTCTCCCCAGATTATCCCAGATATAGACATAGGATTCACCCCTGACTTAGTCCCTGGCTATTTCTCTATTTCTAAAGGATGTTACAGAGTCAACCCGAAGTTGGCCAAGAAGATGAAGGACCAGATCAATGAAGGCTCTAGGATTTATTCAGAGTGGAACTTCACTTTAGGGAGTACCTATCTTGTTTGTGCCCAGAAGGATGGAACAACGGATGTGCATCGATTACCAGACACTAAAGAACAAGTACTTTCTGTCTGGATCGAGGATCTGTTTGATCTGGTTGTGTGGAGTTAGAGTGTTTCGAAGTTTGACTTAAGATTTGACTTCCATCAAATCAAAGTCAGGAAAGAGGACATTTCCAAGACGGCGTTCAAACACCAAGTATGGGTAGTTTTCTTTGGTCAGGACGTTAGACTGACAAATGCTTCTACTGTGTTCATGAATCTCATGAACAGAGATTTTCATGAGTATTTGAATCAGTTTATCTTCTCCATAGATAACATTCTGATATTTGAAGACTGAAGAAGAGCATGAAGAACATCTGAGGAAAGTTTTGGAAACTTTGAAGAAAAAGAAGTTTTATGGTAAGCTATCTGAACGTGGATTTTTGACAAGGTGGATTTTTGGCCATGTTGTCAAGAGAAGAAATTTCGATGGAAGATAGCTGCTGTTGAAAAGTGGTATACCCCAAGTTCAATTCGGAAGTTTCTTGAACTTGGCTGGCTACTATCAGAAGTTCGTAAAGGATTTTGCCAAGATTGCTGAGCCGATGACGAAGCTCACTTGGAAGAATGAAGAGTTCATCTGGACGAAAGATTGCCAGGCGGCATTGAGGAGCTAAAGAAGAGACTTACCACTACACCAATCCTTGCGCTACCGCAGGAACCAGTGGGTTCTCAATTTACAGTAATGCCTCTGGAAGAGGACTGGGTTGCGTTCTTCAACAACATGGGGAAGTAATTGCTTACACATATAAGCAACTACAGACTCATGAGGAGAATTATCCCACACCTAATTTGAAATTGCTGCAATTATCTTTACTTTGAAGCTATGGAAGCATGATTTTTATGGAAAGGGAGTGAAATATATACGGACTACAAGAGTCTGAAATATGTCTTCACTCAGAAAGGGCTGAATGTTGGACTAAGAAGATGGCTGAAGCAGAGGAAGGATTACGACATCAACCTGCAGTACCATTCAGGTAAGGCCAATGTGGTCGCTGATGCACTTGGTCGATACTGATGGCGAAGTTTTTAACCAAGGACTAGCACCTACTAGAAGACGTCGAGAAGCTTGGACTGGAGGTTATACTACCTGGAGATAGAAGGACGGAGTTGGATGCTGATTCAGTATTGATGAAGTTCGAGGCTGAGGGACAAAAATCAATAGAACGTAGTTTCAAAACGAGGCACTTTGCAGGTTTAGAGATCAAGTGTTGGCAGGAACACTTGAGGGTTTCTAAATTGATCAGCAGTGGAACTCTGAAGAAAGGTACGAGACTTTGCGTATCGGCTGACAAACGGAGGAACGAGTTGATGAAAGAAATACACCAGTCACAGTATTCCATATATTCAGGAGATAATAAGATGTATCGAAATATGCACCCACTGATTGGTGTTATGGAATAAAGAAGGACAATTCCAGGTATGGAAATTAGATGTGAATTTGTCAACATGAGGAATTAGCAAGAGAACAACAAGTTTGTTGGAGCCGCTGGACAATTCGGAGTGGAAGTAGAAGCATATAACAATGAACTTTGAGTAAGGATTGCCTTGTTCCCAAGGAGGGAAGGGCACCAATTGGATTTTAATAAACCGACTGACTAAGTCAGCACACTTTCAAAGTTGGTTTATCCACTAGAAGTTGGCAGCATTGCACGAGAGGCACATCTACCGGATTCATGGAGTACCGCGAGACGAGCAAGCAGAGAGGTCAATCCAGACGCTTGAAGATGTATTGAGATTTTGCGTCTCGGAATTTGGTAGGTCTTGGGAAGACCAAATTGCATTTGGTGAAGTTTTCTCCTACCAGAGGAACAATCAGTTTTGACGAAGCTGGAAATTGAGGCCAGGTACATCAGGCCATTTGAAGTTTAAGAAGAGTTGGAAGTAGCGTACCAATTAGCTCTACCAGCTAATCTTGAGAGTGTGCAACGTCTTCTACGTCACAGCTCAGACGCTACATTTCGGATCTGAGTCACATTTGGATAATTCAGAGCTGAAGATTGGAATCAACCTTTCAGTGCCAGAGAAACCAGTTGCAAGCGTAGTCAGAGGTGAAGAAGATCAGAATTTGAGCCATCACTTTTACTCCTAACTTATCTTTTCGTTCTAAACTTGACTGATGCTGACGAAGTTAGCTTAGTTTTGCAAGCTATCTCTTTATCAAGCTTGATCATGACAGTATTTTATTGGGTGCACCCACTAATATATTGTCTAATCAGGACCGGTGCATGATGGTCTGATCAACCTCGTGTATTTGGTTCGCTTTTGTATTTTCTACATGGATGATATCATAAATGAAACTTATCCCTAAACCGTCTCATCCACGACTGCTTTGGAAATTCTTATTTTTGGACCTGAGTTACGAGTGTAGTACCCGTACCTGTTTGATTCTCCTACCCTACTCTTTAAATTTCGAGGACGAAATTTTCTAAGGAGGAAAGATTGTAAAACCCATAGTTTTTAATTAAATTATTAAATAATGTTTTGGTATTATTATTACTAGTATTTCAAAATTATTATTATTATTAATATTATTAAATATTTTCGAGTGAAAAAGAATTTTGAAAATTATAATAACAAGGCTTTTTGATTTTCGAGCCCAGACCCAGGCCTGAGCCCAAATTTCTTCATAAAAAAAAAATCCATTAGTTATAATTCATTTTTATTGATTAAGAAATTACCTATTAAAAGAAAGTTTCTTTTTAAAAAGAAAATCTGTATTTTTTTCTCTCTTCCTTAAGGAAGGATGACCTTTCCTTTCTCCCGACCAAACGGCCGGAGCCGATCTTTGGTTTCCAAACGGCTGAAACTTTTGGTGGTTCCCTTTCGGTAACATCTTTCCCCATCTCTATATAATCCCCTCCTCTTTATCCAACTCTCATCTCTCTCACAGAGCCAACTCCACAGAACATTCCCAAACCCTAACCTACCCGCGCGCGAACCCCCTCCCCAACTTCGGTGATCCTCGCGCGCGCGGCCTCGCGTCCCCGCGGCTTCCCCGCGCTCCTTCCGGCCGACCTCCTCCGCGGCTCCCCGCCGTTCGCCAGCCGTCCGCGCCCCCATTTCTCCGGCGAGGCGCTGCCCCACCGCGCGACCCCCGCGGCCAGCGCCCTCCTCCGGCGGACTTCCCGACCAGCGCCGGCCTCCGCCGTCCAGCGCGAGCCACCCCCGCCGTCAGCGCCTCCGCGTGCTGCCGACGCCACAGCGCCACCCCGCGCGCTGTCCCGACGGTCCCCCGCCGTGGTCGCGTGCCCTACCGGCCGCTGCCTCGTCTACGCGTGGCTCCCCGCCGCCGCGAGATCCCCTCTCCCGCAGACCCTTTCCGTGCCTCTCTTCTGTGCGTGGCCGAGTTCGGATCTGCGAGGCGTTGCTGTCCAGATCTGCGACCTGCTGCCGAACTTTGTTTCGGATTATTCTCGAGTTTTTTCCGCGGCTCCCCGCCAACGGAATTTGGTAATTTCTGGATAATCACAGTAGTTCGTCCCTCCCCGTAGAGTCGGTGATGAAAATCGGTTCCCGGATTCCCTTCGGGAAATCCGGTTAGCTGCGTTATATTTTCGATTAGCTACGTTAGCGTATTTTCCTGTATTTTACCTGCTGGTTTGGTATGAATTGGTTGATTATGGGATTCCCGGACATTTCGGGAAGTTCGGTGGATTGAGAATTATTTTCTGTGGCTTGGGATTATTTTGGTGGATATATTCTGTGGGATTATTTTGGATTGGAAATATTTGCAGGTTTTCCGTGGCGCATTTCCCAGTTTTGGGTTTGTCCCGAAATAGAGGAAGTGCTGCCCAAATTTTTACAAAAACTATATTTATGTTGATTTCAAAATTGGCTTTCGAAAATGAATTTTAAACTGATTTTTTGGGCGACGACCGTACCGGTCTGTGGGCCCTGGCGAAATGCAAACGCACCGGTCCGACCGGGCGTTGTGGTATTAGCTGAATTTTGAGGAATGGACCGAGTCTGAGACTCTTAGCTTTCATTTTTAATTATTTTATTTAATATTTAGGCTATTTATTATAGTTATTTAATTTCTGTACTTTATTTAATAATTAAGTCATTTTCTCTTATTTTGATGTAAAAGAAAATTGTACAGGGCATAAGCCCACCCTAGGACCATTAGCTGTGCCATTGTATTGTGTAGCATAGTTTTATTTTATTTTTCTGGTGGATGTGAAATTTGGGTGGTTTTTGATTAGTCGCATAATCGTATATTAGAGCGCAATTTACTGATTAATTAAGAACTAATTAAAATGGATAAAATATTAGTAAATAACTAATTCACGGTTTATCACTAAAAGAAAACTGTATTTTTATAAATATATTACAAAACACAAAGTTTTCCAAATTGTAATTGATTCTCGTGTATTTTCCAAATAATCCAATTAACCGGTTTAATCAACGCACGTAGTTGCGACGTAAACGTTAGCTGTAGACTTAATATAACTAAAATCTGATTAGGACTTGCTACTAGAGATTGCAACTAGCACACTTAGCCTGGTTATACAAAGGATCTAAGTCGAGTTCTCAACTGTAGGAACTCGAAGTTACAACTGATGTTCCTCCTCGGTACCGACTCGTCTATCCAGTCATTCTAAAACAAAGGCAAGTGCAGTTATGTCTATTTGGTAATTTATCTAGTAATTGTTCTATTGCAATTTTAAACCACATTGCTACACGGAACTCTCTCCTAGAGTTCGAATATTGACTCATTGATTGAATCTGATTGACTCGGGATATTGGGGGAGTAGTGTAGCGTCTATGACAAATACCCTTATATTGCATCATTGATTGTGCGAGCTGATTCCTCCTATACACGAGGATAGGCCGGACCGTATCATTAGGATATAATTGAATCATCCCAAGCCGGTCATAGTTCGTTACCTACTCAAATCACATTGTTTTCAATTGTAGAATTGTGAAAAATATTGTTAAAGTATTTCAAATTGTTTAACATTGCAAATTTCAAATTATTATTTGAATTATTGGATATTCGTAATTGTACTTTGCTCCCTCCTGACTGGAGACAATATTTTAGGTAACACTGAGGATGACGAGCTATTCTATAATGGCTATTATGACCCGGTCCTCTACCCTGCGAAGGTACCAGAGCCGTCTCTGGAGGACGCTGATCCTGGGACTACAGAACCAGATGCTTAGATAGTTTTTCTTTTCTGCATTTTCTCCTTTATTTAGAGTTTGTAGTTTATTTCAGCATTTTATTTCCAGTTGTACTTCTGAATATTTTATTAAACAAAGTTTCATTTCCGAATAGAACAGTTGTGACAAGTGTAATTGTGTTGTTGTGAATACCTGTAATGGAACAGCTTACTGCCGCCGTCTCACAACGGTGCAGGCTGGGCATGATCCGATTCGACCCAAGAAATTGGGACCGGGTCGTGACAGTAGTTATACTGGACTTGACTGTGTCTTGACTGAGTCGTACCTTGTCTCACTAGTACCTCGTTTGAGTCGTGTCATAAAATGAGTACGTGTAGTTAAACTGCTAAATCCATGTTATCGTTTTCCTCAACCAGAGTGTCCACTCGGGACGAGGGTTGACCGTTTGCGCCAGAGAGCCCACACTCGGGACAAGGGCGTTTGTCGTGTTCATTGGCACTAGAGAGTCTACACTCGGGATGAGGGTATTTGCCTTGATCTGTTTACATCCGTGTGTCCACACTCGGGACGAGGATGTTGACTTATTTATTTGTACCAGAGAGTCCACACTCGGGACGAGGGTGCCTTATCGTGAACTAACCAGAGAGTCCACACTCGAAACGAGGGTTAGTGATTAGAACTAACCAGAGAGTCCACAATCGGGATGAGGGTTAGTGATTAGTTCAAACCAGAGAGTCCACTTGGGGCGAGGGTTTGGTATTCCATTAATCTCGTGTTCACTTGTTCATCCAGCAGTTTAGTTACATGTAGTTGTTCTTGTATTCCAGTTCATGGTCACCTGTCAGTAGCCACTTATCTATAGTCACTTGTTAGCAGTTTTGGTCGTAGTCTCTTGCCATGTTCATGCCTTATCCTGTTTATACCTTGTATATAGTTTATGCATGATTAAACTGCTAGATAGACATGTTTTTATGTATCTTGTTATGTCCACTGAGAACCTGATGATCTCTTCAGGTTAGTTATTGCGTGGAGTTAGTTAGCAGTTTTGGATGGCGGATGATTATGATGCTTGTGGATTTCAGATGATTACGATATTGCTTGCGAGATTCAGGTATTAATACCATGTTTATTATCTAGCTCATTCTGCTCGGGCCTTCCTTTTATTATCATGAGATATCCTATTTATTGATTCAGTTTGTAGACTCTTGTTATATTCTTTGGAGTCTTATCGGATATTATGCTAGTGGGCTGCAAACCATGACCCATAGTTGTTCATTCATGTTTATATTACTCTTGTGGATTTGAGATATAGATTGAATTGTCATGATTTGGCAGTATACCATAGCCTTGACAGCGTTTACGTATTCGAGTTGGGCTGGAGTCCGCTTGATGCGTAGCTGGCTTGCTCACGTGCTTGCATCCGAAAAGCGGGTGCGAGTCGTGACAGTAACAGCAACCACCCAAATAGATATGTATACGGCATTTCGGTACGAGGGAAGTCGTCCCGACAATTCTTATCATACACCATGGTGTTAACGAAAGAACGCAGGCTTACATTCAAGCGACATATCATCGTCGAGAGAAGATCCATCTTGTTGCCGAATACTAGATGCATTGCAGCGAATAACACACCTCGATGGAATCGGTTGACGGCACTGACTCCGGGTATCACAAACCGCCAAAGCCATAAAAAGAGGAAACCCGCCAGCTGGGCTTCTTGAGACATGGTTCTGTAACCCTATCTAAAATAAGTTTCGATTGGAGCACCAACAGTGAATGGGTAACAATCTACATCCAAGATATTATCATAATGCTTAGTTTTTCTATCAATTTCTCTATATCGCTGCGGCCGAGCGGTTTGAAGAAACAAGGATCACAAGCTTGGCTCTCGACGATCTTTTCTTCATGAGCATGCCCTAGAAACAAGTATGGCAGCCATTTGGTAGTATAGCAAGTCCCTTTGGAAGCACTCTTGTAATAAAGGGAACAGATCATATAGTGGCATAATAATTCTTCGAACACAGCCACCATCTTAGGGTTCTCTGCTGAGAGAGTATCCAATTCCTCGTTTGTTGGCACATATTCTTCATAGGGGTTTACACTCATTGGCAGATGTGAAAGATACTTCATTTCAAGAAGTACGAAGCCAATTTTCCCGTGAGGCATCAGGAAGGTAAAGGTCCTCTCATTATATATTTCAACTAAAGCCAAAAACATGTGAGCATTCGGACGAAAGCCGTGAGCAGTGGTCTAGATCAGATCATAGAGCTATGATTCGAGAAGTTTATCCTTAAAATGATCCAAAACCCAAACTACTACACTGTTCCAGTATTTTATGTCAATGAGTTCTATCATGTATTCATAGGGGTTGGCTTGTTCAGCTCTCGATGATGGAGGCGCATAACGAGGCACCCTCGATGGTAATATACGCGATGAAGGCCCAGTAATGGCCTTTCCCTTGTCGGCAGTGGACCTCCTTGGTGCCATTGACGATCGTCAGAAAAGCTTCAGAAGTTAGGAGGAAGAAGATGAAGGGTTTGAAGAAAAATGACTTTCAGTAAAAGGTTAAAAATCCTCTTTGAACAACTATTTATAGCTTAAAGGAAATTCCAAAACTGTTGCACAACTTGTAGTAAAAAAGCAGAATTGGTTAAATATTGACTGGCGCAACTTGTGTCAAATTTCCTAATTCAATGTATTTCAAAATTTTGAAATCTTTCAAAAAACTTTGAAAACTTTGAAGGGGGTCTTGTAGGAGTCTAAAAATCAATGGGAGCCCCTCTCAACAAAGCTCCAGCATCAAGTGGCTCCATATCATTAAGTTGCGCCAGTCTCAGTTTGCGCCTAGGCTAGGGTGTGCAAGCTC
Organism: Iris pallida; assembly: GCA_029216955.1. Lineage (NCBI taxonomy): Eukaryota > Viridiplantae > Streptophyta > Magnoliopsida > Asparagales > Iridaceae > Iris > Iris pallida. The sequence goes on along the minus strand of JANAVB010037334.1, from coordinate 2,071 downwards.
CATGTGGCAAGCATCCTCGAGAAGCTGTAATGGCTGCCATCATTACTGACAGCTCTGACAGCTCGTCAGTCAAAGAAAATCCATTCGAATCTCGCACAACGCGACGCTCGAGAAATTTTTTTCAGCATGTAATTAATGCTGACAGCTGGCCCACGCAAGTTATCAAGTGGCGCGAGAATTAATCAATACAGTACAAAAGACTTAGCCAGAGGCGCCCGTTTTTGAGTTGCGCCCGCGTGCAACCTGGCTAGTTGGCGCCACCTGATCAACTTTTATTCAGAAGCAGGATGATGTGCCGCACATGCCACTAATCTCGAAGAACGTGTTCACTACACTAACCACAACCACGCGCATCTCACTCAAATGATTCCACGTGTCTCCAACAGTTCAAGTAACCGTTCGCGCAACTGGATAGAAGGCGCGCAACCTGAAGTGTGCGCAACTCAGAAAACTGTTATTTTAAAACTCTATAAATAGAGTTTCAAATCAGTTCTAAAGCATGACTAATGATCATAATCTTCTGAAAAAGTGCTATTGCATCTTCCAGAGGCTCGTGTCTTCGATATCACATCGTCCAAGGAATAAAGTGATCGTCTTCTGATCAGATTCTTATAGTTGTACTTCCCTAGAAATTAATTGTACTCTTGTACTTTCTTTCTTTCTTAGTTTGTAGAAATCAAACTTTTGTTTTTACAAACATATGCAGCTCCCTGTGCGGGAACTGCCTTGGCGACCCAACGGTCCCGAAGCCTTTCCATGTTCTCCGTCTTTCGGCTCGGAACGACTATGTTGATAGTCTTCCTACCTTAATTCAATGAACCATTTATTGTTGGTACTTCAAGTTGTTGTACGTTCTAAGTGAAAAGCAATTCATACATTTGTTGAGCATGTAAGAAAATCTAATTGATCGTAAGTTGTGCCTTGGTACGAGCGTGGAGTGCGATGCGAGGTTTCAAATAATATTCTAAGTTCATTTCCATGTTCTTCGCAAGCATACAAGATGAGATTATTTCCTTAGCTAGGTGCATTGAGTTCTCTTATTAGCATGCAGGGGTTATCGCCTAGTGATTCTAGCAATATTTTTCGTATTATTATGTGTCTAGGCTAAGCAAAGACAAGTTCATCGGAGCTACCCACCTTAGCGATGATCTCATCGGCCGAGCGAGACTCCGAGCGTGCCTTTGAAAGTCTATGTAACACCCAGTTTTCCAGATGAGGGTAATTTTGAAATTTTGTAATTATAATTATTATTTATTGATAATTATTTCATATTATAATTTTTGGTGATTTTTAATCATTTTTAAACTATTTAAAATTATGACTTGTGATTTTGACATTTTACTATTGTTTGGTTTTAATTTCGAGGAATTTGTCACCCCCAGTTTTCAGGAACAGGAGTATTTTGTCATTTTGTATTTTTAAAATATTTTTGAAATTTATTTTATTATTTATGATATTGTTTTGGGATTATTTGAGTCGGGTTCGAATTTCAGCTCAATCCGACTTGAAACCGGGACCCGGGGGTAGTGTTGACTCTAGTGGAACCCACACACTAGTTAGGCATGGCCCACATGATATTAATTTTAGTCCACATGATAGAAATAGTTTAGTTAGAGGTTAGACTAATTATTATGGATAAGGTTAGTGTGATTAGAGACTTTAGAATTACTAATTTAGCCCCAACCAATTAGCCCTTTCCTAATACTCATAGAATAGGTTAGTGGGGGCATTTTGGACCTTACCATAATAGGACAAATAGTCCCATATGGCTAGCCACTTTGGGAGAGTATAGGCTCAAGTTTATTTCATTATTCTCATCCACACTCTCTCTCTTGTTCTTCCCCAAATTCCTAGAGAGCAATTCCTAGCAATTTTTCTACCAAATCCTTCTATTTCACCATCAAATCTTCTTCTTTCCTTCTCCATTCTAGCCAAGGAGGAAGCTACCCAAGTTTGGGAGGATTCGGAGCTCGTTCGTGTCCTTTTGGAATCTCTACGTGTCGGTGTCGCTCCGGGAAGGCTTTTCTTCGATTCGATCTACCGGAAGGTATAAATCCCTTCTCCTTTTCAT
>JANAVB010037333.1:0-41448 GCA_029216955.1 Iris pallida | reverse complement strand
CCCTAATTAAGACACCCATGGCCAGCCAAAGAGAACTCCCCTATTTAATTTCATGTTGAGGTGTTCTTGCCTCTTTTAGAGCTTGACCTAGAATTTGAAGAAAAGGTATTTTCTTCCCTTCCAAAAATTCTAATAAATTCATTTTAATTCCTTTTTAACCCTAGTCTTTTGCATTAGGATCTAATTTCTAGTTGTTTACTATTTTGGAGGATCATCTCAGTTTTAGTGTCATTTGGAGCTTGGGAGTTGCTATTTGGAATCCTTCCATTTGGGGCTTTCTTGGAGATTTGACACTCATAGGTAAAACCCTCAAATTGTGTTTTATTCCTAATTTTAGTGCATGATAGCTTAGGTATAGGTTTCCCCTAGCTACTGTAGAAATTTTGTGCCATTTGCATTAGGTTTTGCGTCCGTATCGGACACGTATCACTAGTGTAGCCTAGGTGTTCGACGAAATGCCCGAACCAATTCAATTTACTATTTTTGCAAATCTATTTGAATAGAATCCTTGATCTAGGTGTATATGTTAATTTTTGGGAAGGGTGTTTGGTATTTTAGTGTCCTATTGTGTCAGATTTTCGAGTTGGACACGCTGTGCACGCACGTACACTATGTCCTACATCACGGGGTCAATAACTCCCGACACAAGACACATGGACACACCAATTTTGGTAAGGATGATGGGGCATTGTCTGTCACCATCCTCCCAAAATTTTTGAGCATTTGGTTGCGTGTACGAGGAGAAATCCTCCCCGTACTGGCCGCACAGCCTGCCGTTGCGCGCGCGGGAACGCCACTGATACGCGGTCGGATCGGACATGACACATATCATGGACACAGTGCAGGCTGTCCTAGGGGTAGACCTACCCCTGGAGCACGTGTACGCAAGACCACATGTCACCACGTGGCCTGTGTTGCGTGCGGGACACGCGTGCACGACGCAGCGCACTATCCTGTGTGCGTGTGTAGTGTTTGTGTGTTTGGACACGCCTGTGTCCACTTGGTTGGACACGAAGGCTTGGGTTGACACGTGTATTTTCGACTGATACATGCTTTTTAGTTTGAATTTCTGATATTAATTTCCTTTCTAAACTAATTTTTCCTGTTAATTTTCCTTGTTTAATTCATTTACTTTATGTTAGTTCACTGTTAGGTTGTTAATGTCAATTTATGTTAAGTGGGGTTATCAATATGAAGGGTTTTTCGAATTGATGGGTGATTGGGTCTCTGAGTTAGCTGTTAATCTATGAACTGTCATAGATTTCTTTTTCTAAAACTGTTTTGTTGCCATAGCCCTGTTTAATCCATTCACAATGTGTTAATTCATCACACATGTTAGTTTTGTTAAAATGTTGATTTATGTTGTGTTAGAAATTGGGATTCAAATAGGGAAATGGATTTCAAAATTGGGATAAGGTATGTACTGTCATGTTGAATTTCAATCCTGAAAACCCATTTGTCACTACTTGAATCCCCTTAGTTCACACACTAGTTTTTGATTCAGTTCATTACGACACCTATACACTGTTAGCACTGTCATGTTGATCACCTCACTGATTTGAACTGCCAATGCACTGTTTTCAGATATATCACTCTATATTTCACTTCACCCATATACACTCACTGCCACCTTAAACTCTCTACACACACACCCTCACATGATACACTGTTTCTGATTTTACACACACAAACACACCATGCCACATTGTCACATTACACTACACTGTTAACACATGGTAACACATGACACCACACACACACACTAAATTCTATATGCATCACACACATGTCCCTCTCCATATCACTCTATGCACATATCTATATGTAATATTGTCATGTAACCTATATATGTATAAATGTGTGTTATTATATTAAATTAGATATTGTTGATATGTGAATTATGTGGGAATACATAATGTGTGTAATGTGTGATTAGCCTATGGCCTATAGCCTATGGCTCATAGCCTGTGTGTATGGCTTGAATGCCAGTGTAGGAGTGCTGTTGGCTTGTATAGCCTAGATAGTGTGTATGCGTGTGTGTGTGTGTGTGTGTGTGTGTGTGTGTGTGTGTGTGTGTGTGTGTGTGTGCTAGAATAGACTGGTTAGGCTTAGTGATACTTTTTTGGGTTAGGCTTGACCTAGTTGACCTAGTTTGACTAGTGGAGTTTGACTAGAGTTGACCGAGGGTTGACTTTAGCCTAGATTGACCCCAAACATCATGTAGATGCATTGTAGCAGTCTGTTATACTATTTTAGACTTGGAGTGACTTGTACTGTTCTATAGGAGACAGACACCACTCCTCGGACAGTAGATTCTCTTCAGATACTCAGGATACCAGGCGAGTACATTCACTGATAGTTTTTATTGTCTTGATATCTGCTATATCCGATTCAGTTGTAGTGTCTTACTTGATTCCTGACACGATGGTTCATGGACTAGTATACATCGAATCCTGTCATGAGATGTTGTTCCTGGATTACTTGATATATTGGTACATTACTCGACTTGTTACCTGTACTTGTATAGACATGGACTTGGGAGCGGGCTGATCACCTGTTTTTGAATTCCGTGTCATGACGTGTTATGTCCGGATTGTTATGCCTTAATAAATTTTTTTTCTTTTCTAATAATTATATAATTAACAATTATATTAATAACAATGAATTTATTAAATACTTTCACATAATTTTGCATAAAATTTTGCATGGAAACCCTTAGGCAAATTATGAAATTTTATACTTGGCTTGCCACATCATTGGGTTATGTGTCAAATTATAGGAACATGGCATATGGTTGTGCCATATGGATCCTTGCATGAGGAGAAGTCCCTCATTTATGACACCTCATCTCTCTCTTCCTCCTTCCTTTATTTATTTTTCTTCTTCTTCTTTTCCTCCCTCTACTTCTTCATTCCTTCTCCATTTCCCAAACCCCTCTCTTCTTCCTCCTATTTCCTTCCAACCCACCACCACCACCACTACTACAACTGTTGCTGCTGCTACCCGCTACTGCTGCTGCGACAACCGCTGCCGCTCGCCGCCGCCGGCCATGCTGCCCGCCGCCGCCGGCCATGCCGTCCGCCGCCGCCAGCTCACCATCCTCCAGCACCACCATCTCCTCCAATTTCCACTTCCTCCTCCTCCTTAAATTATAGGTATCATTATTTTTTCTTCTTTCTCCAAATTCTCTTACAAAATTCTAGGTCAACTCTTATATATATTGATTATTTCTGAAACTAGGTTAGAAATTGGAGATAATTAGGGAATCGAAGACATCGGTTCTGAAATTCAAAAGCTACATACCAAGGCAAGTCCTCTTCCCTTCTTCCTCTTGAATTTGCTCTATTTTGATTTTTATTATTGTGATTTAATATAATTTCAATTCTGAAATTTATAAAAATTATTGATAAATCCAATTTTAGGAGATTGTAGTATGGATATAGGCATAAGAATTGGGTAGGAAGCTACTTGTGGACACAATTTTTGTATCTATACATGAAATGGACACAATGTGTAGAACACAATACAAATGAACACTCAAATCTAAATTTTGTTGTGATTATATATATATATGTAGAAGCATTGAATTTCACAACCAGAAAGACCATGCGCCAGACACTACATGCGCCAGGACTCGCACAGAATACTTCACAGCAAAGTCAATAACCATAGACATTTGAAGAAGGACTTTTTTATTTATATAAAAGACTATTACATGTCTAAAAAAGGTTGTACAAAGGAGAATTTCTACAAAGGAAAGATCCTAAGTCTATAGCCAGCGGCCACCATGCGCCTCCAGATAGGCGCAGCAGTCATCATGCGCTGCCAGTCACCATGCGCTGCCAGTTAGGCGCAGCAGATATCATGCGCCTCCAACCAGGCGCATCCCGCCATCTCTTCAGCAGCTCAGTTATGTGCATCCAGCTCAGTTATGTGCATCCCTTCAGCAGCCCAGTTATGTGCCGCTCTTCCAACCAGGCTCACCTGGCCGAGCAGGGGTGTGCCGCTCTTCCAGCCAGGCTCACCTGATAAATGCTTCGATACACAAAGCATTTAACCCTCTGGCTGGAACCAAGGAAGAGAAGGGCACCGCAAATCTGTGGCCAGGGGAGGCTTCGAAAGAGCCTCCAAAGGCCAAGGAAGACCGTGATCGAAATCACGGCGAAAGGCAGCTTTCAACACAATCAGAGCGAGCGACACCCACTTTGAAGGAAGAGAGAGCCTAGCACCGCCATTCCGATCTACGGCTCTTCCGGAACAACGAAGACGAGACCCGAGCATCCCTATCTTTGGATGCAACAGGCACCTTCCGCCTGCCTCAGAAGCCCTCGACTCCGTCTTTTGGATGTAACAGTCACCTTCAAGAGCATCAACGACGACATGGCGTCTCATCTTCACCCTCGGGAACACTTTGTCAACAGAATGCACCCGAAAACCCAAGTTCATGTTGGAGGTACGTGAGGGAATGAGAAGCAAACCTTCTCTCCATGCCACTATTTATAGGCCGGGCAGATCAAACCTACGCGCCAAGTGGATGGCTCTCCGAATTCCGTGCAATGAACTCACATTAAATGGATGAACCGGACGCCTCGACTTCAGCCAAGCGGCTATTAAAAGCACTCGAGAAGCGAAACAGCCGCATCATCAAAGACGTGTCGGATGCGCCGGCTGGTCAGCGTATCACACCTCTCAAACAGATGCGCCTTTCAGCACCAAGCGCATCACAGGGGATGCGCCCCCATGCGTCCCCATACGCCTAGTGGAACGCTAACCGACGCGTCCACTCAGCTGTCCATCGAATGTCACAAACATTAAATGCTACTGACAGAGTTGGCAGCACGCCTCCCAAAGTCTGAACAGTCGGCAGCTTTTTTAGAAGACGAAGCATCGCCAACGTCACATCATCATGACTCTATCCCCACGGCTACTGCCACGTGGCCACTCGACCACCCGTATGCGCCTCCACGGCCATGCGCCCAAACCTGCATGCGCCTCGAAAGCCATGCGCCTCAGACCCTTCACTGATCCCTAAAGACAGAAGAAGAGTCTCCAGTTGAAGCTTTGCATGCGCCTCAAAAGCCATGCGCCTCAGACTGATCTCTGATCCCGAAAGACAGAAGGAAAGTCGCTCGCATGCACCTCAAAAGCCATACGCCCAGAACGGCTCGTGACTCCTAAAGGTCACGAGCCAAAATCTCATCATGCGCCCAATCCAAGGCGCATCCCACCAAATCACCCCCACCAAATCAGAGATCTCCGAGCCATGGGTCGACGACACGTGTCCTTTGACTCAACTCATCCAAGATCTCAGCAACAGAAAGATCTTCTCCTCTGCTACGTGCCGGCTCACAACAGCAGTATGAAGAATTCAACCTCGCGAGTAGGGCGCATCATCCATGCGCCTCCATCAGCAATCTCCACGTGGCGTCCCCACGCACCGGCGCATCCTACATATGCGCGTATGAGCAGTCAACCTGCCCAGCTATAAATGGAGGAATCATCCCCTCCTTACACACACATAGAAAGACATACATACGAACAATCCAGACAGAGATCATCAGAGAGGCAGATACAGACACTCAACGTCTTCCTCCTCTCAGCCAGCTCCAGCACCCAGAGCAATCTACACCTTCAGAGAACCGATAACCGTCGTCAGCCCGTCAACGGAGTCAACGCATTACCACTCGCTCCATTGGCACTTAGGACCCAGATTAAACAAAAGTGTACTCCTAGGACTATATCTAAGTCCTATATTATAACACTGTTGTTTGTATTAAGATTTGCAATCAAATGATTTTAATGGCAAACAAGCTGGCGACTCTGCTGGAGACTTCTTTTCTCCTCTTCCGGGAAAGTCGTGTCACTGGCCGACGACGTGAAGGTGGGCTCCTCCCACAAGACGCTGGTCGTGCGCCTCAATAAACAGGCGTACGAGGAGTTCATTTCTGAAGGAAACGCGAGTCCTTCGAAGCGGCTGCCGAAGCCGAAGAAGACCCGCCGTATCTGGGTACGCAAGGTCGACGCCTCGGGCACCACCACTGAAGGGGATGTGCCAATCCAGCCCTCCCTTTCTGCTAACGTTCTCAGCAACCAAGGTGCGCCGCTGATGCAGTACATCTCTCGGGGAAACGTGCGGCTGACCACATTCCCCAGCCATCTCCCTCTCAGACGAGGAAGATGCGTCGACGGAGCAGGGGCGCAGCCAAAGCCCAGCGCATCACCTCTGATGCGCCCCAAAAAGTCTCTGTCTTTGACAGACTCACTCGCTGTAATGGCGAAAAGAATTTGGATGCTGAGTACTATACGCCCCAGCGGGCTAGTACAAAAGATCTAAGGCGGCACGGGCCATGCGCCACAAGCGTGCTATGCCAGCAGTAGGCCGGAGGCACATGCACACAATCACGCGCGGTGCGATGGCAAGCTGTACAAGGTCGACTCAGGTGCTTCGGCACCAAAGACGAGTCGATCTTCAAAGTCCTCATCTCACTTGGGCGCATCCACTGCGTGCATAACCAAGTCGAGTGCGGCAAATTCAGTAGTCTTGAACTCCCGCGCCTCCTCTGGTTGTGCGTTTGAGGTCCGTTCAAGTCACTTCAATTTTGTTGTTCCCCACTACTGATCATGATGCCTGCTTGGTATTAGATCAGGGGGCGCAGCACTCACCTGTCCGCCCCGGCGTTTGGCCTTGCCATGCGCCTGAAGGGGGTGTGAAGGTAGTACTCTCCTCCAACGACCTGTGTAATGTGATCACTCACAAGCGCCGGTCAGGAGAGTCGACCAACAAGCACGATGAGCCTCTCACGGGGCATACTTGTGCGGTGGTCACTATCAACTGCTATGGCAAGACGGCAAGTACCACCAAGGCAGTCAGTCTTCCAGTGACTACAGTCATCGACACCCCTCCGACATCGCCTTGGGAAGAAGGTGTCAACAGAAGAGGAGCCAAGAGTTACTTCATGCAATGTGGTCTCCAACTCCTCATCTCTCCGGAAGGCGACCGGCAATTCCTCGTCCAAAAGCCAATCAAGGAGAACCAAGGCAGCAGTCTCGACCTCCGGGGTGTTCGAAGGCACTCGGTCAAAGAAGAAGTTCTTGGAGGAAGCTGGGGGTAGTCAGACCCTTGTTGAGCTTCCTTCCGAAGACGAAGATGCCCAAAGCACAGCTGCGGCAGATCTTCATCCTCGAGGCGAAGTCAGCCTCCCAGAAGTACCTCGAAATGAGGATGTCCCTCAGGACACAGCTGGGGGTAGAGACGAAGAGGCCCTTCAAGACGGAGTCGAGGACAATCAGGCCCTAGCAGATGCGCCCGTCGAGAATGACCTCCAGAACGTGACTGGGGGTGGCCAAGCTGAAACACCAGGAGAGGTGACTCCCCCACATGAAAGTGAGGCCGAGAGCGAAGCCTCAACCAATCCATCCACTCCCGGCCGTGTCAGGACAGTATACATGGCTGGGGATGATGCCGAGTCTGATGCGCCACCGCAGGACATTGTTCAGCGCATAGACTCATTAGAGGGAGGACTCAAAACCCTCTCTGCCTCTATGCAAGCACTGACTCAAGCAGTGTTTGATATTCGGTCGACCTTGACCAGAACACCTTCAACCGGTCCCGACCCAGGAGTTAATGGGGAGTCGAGTGTACCCCTTCAACGGGCACCCTCCGACACAGAAGCACCTCGGACATCGGAACCCTCAAACGCTCCGCTTCAGATAGTGCCACCTTCCCCGACTCCTAGCTCCACGGAGGATGTGGTCGAAATGATCAAGGACCTGCGGGAGCGCTTCGAGTCCAAAAACAGGCAAAGAGGAGAGCCAGAAGATGGGCATTCCCCAGCCTTATCCCCTCGAGTGGAACAAGGTGGTTATCCTCCAAAATATAAATCACAAACACTCACACCATACGATGGGAAGGACTCTCCGCGTCGATACCTGACATATTTCCAGTCACAAACGGGGCATCTTCCAAAGGAGGACGCGCTCCTCACCAGCATCTTTGTTGGGGCCCTAAAAGGGGTGGCGTATGACTGGTACTGCAGCCTCCCCGACAATTCTATATCGTCCTTCGACGACTTGACGTGCCTCTTCCTCGATCACTTCTACGATGGCGGGAAGGACATGACGATGGCATCTCTCATAGAGATACGCCAGAAGGAGAAAGAAACGGTTCGGGTGTTCATCGAACGCTTCCGACAAGCCTGCTTCAGGTTACCTCCAGGCATGCCAGAACATGCGCTCTCTCCTCTTGCAGTATGAATATGCTGCCAGCAGTAAGCTCTGGCTTAACTCTACTCCTCCTCCCGACTGGAGCTCCCTGATCATCGAAGCTGAAGCCGCAGAAAAGAATGCGGCCAATGCACGTCTTCTGGGTGTCAGCTTCCCCGCCTTTGATGATAAGGGGAAAAGGTCAGCAGCCAATAACTCCGGACGAGAAGCAAAGGGGAAACAGGCATTGACTGTTAATGCCTCGAAGGGCGCATCTGCGCCTACTCAGAAGCCTCCACTGGCACCGAGACCTAAGGAGGTGTATTCATTCAATGATGAAGATACCCTGCAACTCTTCGAAATACTGAAGCAGGGTGACAAGATCAAGCTCCCGGACCCGAAGCGGCCCGATGAAGTTGGGAAAGTGGACAACCCGAGGTACTATCACTACCATCGGTTTGTCGGACACCCGACCAAGGACTGCTACGTCCTCAAGAATTACATCCAGCGCATGATCAATGCCGATGTAATCTCCGTCGACTATGAAGAGAAGACGGTATCAGCCAATGTGGTGTCACTTCAGTTCGGCACCTTGCCGCCGACCACCACACAAGATGGCGTCATCCCCATCCCTAAGGCGACAATGGAGATGGTGAACTTGCCACCTACCCGCGACAATGTGAGTGGACTCATCCCACTCACCACATCTCGAGGAGAGGTCCTTTGGGTTTACCCCGACCTCGTCTCCGAGGTGACTCAACCGGAGGTACACTCTACCTCCAAATTAAAAGGCAGGAAGATCAAGTCTTGCCGTACGGTCTCTTCTTCAACAGAAGAGGCACTTCCAGTGCAGACGCGTGCACAACAGAACGCTCAGCCCGGCGAAGCTTTCGCCGAGGTGGTGCCTCCTGGCACAATCCCTGAGGAGGGCCCGTCTAAACCCTCAGCAGCCAATAAGCAGAAGCAGGTGGAGGCTCGTTTTGACAGACCTCTACGGAAGGAGAATGCTTCGGGGCTAGCCAAGCCCCACAACTTTGACATACTGGCACAACTGGCCAGTACTCCTGCGCGCTTATCTTTGTTTGAGCTCCTGCGTCTTTCCAAAGACTCCCGAGAAGCTCTCTGCGAAGCTCTGAAGGACGCTGAATCATTTCTCAGTCAGGTCAAGCAGCCTGAAGACCTCCCAACTACTTGTGCGTACTGTCATTGTGCGAAGGAAATTATCCCAAACATAACTTTTACCCAACAAGACATGCTGCTCAAACACCACCGACATAACCGACCACTGTATTACACGGGGTACATCGGTTCAGTCAAGGTGAGCCGGATTCAGATCGATTCGGGGTCTTCCCTCAGCATCATCCCGAAGGCGCTGATGTCAAAACTGGGGATCCCAATGTACCGGCTGGCGCCCTCCAACACAACCATCAGTGGCTTCAACGCTAGCAAAAGCGAGCCACTGGGCAAGATTCGACTGAAGTGCCACATAGGCAACCTCAAAACTGAGGTGACTTGTTATGTGGTGGATGCCGAGGTCAACTACAACATCCTGCTCGGCCGACCGTGGCTACATGAGTACATGGTGGTGCCTTCCACGCTCCACCAATGCATGAAATATGTATCTACCAACGGCGTCATCCGGACGGAGTTCGCAGACATCGATCCTTTCAAAGGGATTGAGGCTTACTTCACCGATTCCGACTTGTACAAGCCACTTGACGAGGAGGAAGCCAACGATGCTGATGATGAGACTGAGACGGCAACTGAGCCGGACACGGAGCCTGAGACGAATCCAGATGCCCCACTGAAGATCCGACTGAAGGGCAAACCACCCCAGAAGGCGCCTCCAATGAGCATCAAGCTATCCGGGAAAGCACCGACTCTTGAGGCCCCCCTGAAGATACGCCTCAAGGGAAAGCCGCCTCAAACATCGGTTCCCCTGGTGGCAAAATTATAGGGGAAGACACCACTCACAGGAGGCGCAGTTGAGGCACCTCTGAAGGTGCGTCTCAAGGGCAAGCCCCCGCAGTCATCCAAGATGCCAGTGAGGGCTCACATAACCCTCTCAGACCCCAAGATCAAAGCTGTGGTGGACTCTCCTGATCCAGTCCCAGTGCTTACAGATGAGGAGCTTGGCGAATATATCTCTGCTGATGTAGATGCACCCTCCTTAGACAATGTAATTTCGCAGGATAAAATCTCGTACTTCATCAATAATAGAGTGCCTTTTAATTACTCTTGTCTTCCACATTGGAATGCCATGTATACATTAGATCACGCTCTACGGTCGTTGCAAACACAAATAACGACCGTCCATAATGTAAACCGAGTAGTCCCGTCTCAAGGAGTCTGTTTCATAAACCCTCCACGAAGCCGAGACGAAAGATCCTCCATTTTTGGCAAAGTCGAGCGTCATCAAGACCTCCCGCCACTCGAGCCTGAACCTGATACCGGCAGAGTACAAGTTTATCGGTATACGGATACAGCAAAGCACATCATCCAGAAGATGGGCTACGACCTGAAAAGCAATAAAGGCCTAAACTAAGGCAAGGGTCGACCTCTCCCTCTCCAGTGTTCAACACCCAAAGGAAGGCCGCAAAACTACTACAACAAAACTCGACGGGGGATAGGCTATGTCACGCCACCATCAACCCCAGATAGCTCAGACGTAGAAGACGTAGAACATTCCCACTCGTCCGAAGCGTCGACTTGGGATTCTGATACCAGTATCGGATCAGTCTTCAGGAAAGTGCTGTCAGCTAACATGACGTCAGCACAACCTCAAAAAGGTGAAGGCGAAGACCAAACGCCGGAACCCTTCGAAGAAGAACCCTGGGCTCAACGCCTAGGAGAGTAATGGGAGTCTCGTTTTGAGTTACGTGAACCTCTCACCGAAGACGAAGTCGAGCAGATCGACCTTGGGGACGGATCCTCTTCCAAACCCATCTTCGTCAGCAAAAGCCTAGAAGGAGAAGACCGAGAGGCTTTAATCCAGCTGGCTAAAGAGTATATCGACGTCTTTGCCTGGAGCTACGAAGACATGCCGGGACTCGATCCACAGATCGCAATGCATAGGTTGAACATCTTACCTGATGCCAAACCTATCAAACAATAACAACGACATTTTCATCCGGACATCATGAATGCCATCGATCAGGAGTGGACAAACTCTTGACTAGCGGCTTCATCCGTGAGGAACAACACCCAGATTGGGTAGCCAACGTCGTACCTGTCACCAAGAAGAACGGAAAGATACGAGTCTGTATCGACTTCAGGGACCTCAATTCTGCTTGCCCGAAGGACGAATTCCCGCTTTCGATCACCGACGTGATGATCGACAACACATGTGGTTTTGAACGCATGTCCTTCATGGATGGGTATTCAGGCTACAATCAAATCAAGATGTTCCCCGATGACGCAAAACACACGTCATTCAGGACTCCAAAGGGTATTTTCTGCTACACAGTAATGTCCTTCGGCTTGAAAAATGTCGGTGCAACATACCAACGAGCTATGAGCACCATCTTCCGTCAACATCTTCGCAAAACAGTCGAATGCTATGTTGACGACATCGCAGTCAAGAGCCGCCTCAAAGGAGATCACCTACAGGATTTGAAGACAGTCTTCGATCTCATGCGGGCACATCAACTCAAAATGAACCCCGCTAAATCCTTCCTGGGGGTTTCTAGCGACAAATTCTTGGGCTTTGTCATCACGGCGAAAGGCATTCATGTTGATCCCGAGAAGACCAAAGCCATCCTCAACATGTACCCTCCGAAGAATCTTCGAGAACTTCGAGGCTTGCAGGGACGTCTGGCATACATCCGGAGGTTCATAGCAAACCTTTCCGGTAAATGTCAACCTTCACTCAGCTCATGAAGAAGGGAGTCTCTTATGTCTGGACAGAGGAGTGCCAGAAGGCTTTCGACGACATCAAAGCCTACTTGACGAGCCCACCAGTCCTGGTGGCACCTGTCGTAGGCAAACCATTTCTTCTTTACGTCCGTGCCATGGATCATTCCCTTGGCGCTCTGCTGGCTCAAAACAGCGATACAGGCTATGAGCAAGCAATCTACTACCTCAGTCGAACGCTCATCGGGGCCGAACACCGGTACAACCCCGTTGAAAAGGAGTGCTTGGCTTTGGTGTTTGCCATCCAGAAGACTCGTCATTATGTCTCGGGCCAGACAATTCATGCCATTTCCCGAGTCAATCCACTCAGAGTCCTCATGACGAAGCCAGGATCATTAAACTCTCGGCTAGCCACATGGGCAATTTTGCTAACACCATATAATATGGTGTTTGTCCCGCAAAAAGCTGTTAAAGGTCAAGCTCTGGCTGACTTTTTAGCTGCACACCCCATCCCAGAATCCTCAAAACTCTATGAAGACATCCCGGATGAGGTCCAAGAATCATCGCAGGAGTGGAGGTAGTCTTAGTCTCCCCCGATCAGCTGGTCATCCAGCGTGCTTACTTCCTTTCGAAGCCGTGCTCCAACAATGTTGCCGAGTACAACGCACTCGTCATGGGACTCCAACTCGCACAACAGCTGGGGGTGGACCATCTGGAAGCCTACGGTGACTCAAAACTCGTCGTAAACCAGATTCGAAGGCAGTACGAGGTTCGCCATGAAGATCTGATCCCTTACCATGAAGTTGCATTGAACATCATTTCAACCTTCACCGGGTTCTTCATTGAACACGTGCCTCGTCTACAAAACTTGGAGACTGACGCTCTGGCTGGCCTCGCAGCCTCATTGGCAGCGTCCTTTGGGACTCAATACTATGTCACGGTAACAGGCCGAGACTTGATTTGTCCCAGAAACAACCTGTGCTTGCAAGTGGCCTACGCTATGCCGACGAACACTGGTGTTAATGTCCGAGACTGGAGGTTCCCGTTCATCGACTTTGCTGTCTACGGAATTCTTCCAGAGGACCCGAAGGAAGCCGTCTCAGTCAGGAGACGCTCTCTTCGATTCTACTACGACACAGCTACTAAAACGCTGTACCGACGTTCCTTCGATGGGCTCCTCCTTCGATGCCTGTCCAACGAAGAAGCAGTCGAAGCCCTCCGAGAAGCTCATGACGGAACTTGCGGAGCTCATCAACCCGGTCCTAAGTTACAGGATCGACTGCGACGTATGGGCTACTACTGGCCAACCATGGCCACCGACGCTGTTGAATATACTAAGAAGTGTCACGCATGCCAACTCCATGCTGACTTCATACATACACCGTCTGAACCACTACATCCTACAGTCGCCTCCTGGCCCTTCGAAGCCTGGGGCATAGATATTGTGGGACCTATCACTCCTCCTTCATCAAGAGGACACCGCTTCATCCTGGCCATCACCGATTACTTCTCCAAATGGGCAGAAGCAGTCCCACTGGCGGAAGTAAAGAGCTCCAGGGTGGTCAGCTTTATCAAACACCATGTCATTTACCGTTTTGGAGTACCCCGGCGGATCATTCATGACAACGGTCCTCAGTTTATTAGCCACATTTTTAGCAGGTTCTGTGACAAGTACCGCATTCAAAACGTGGCATCCACCGCCTATAATCCGGCAGCAAACGGGTTAGCAGAGGCGTTCAACAAAACCATCGTCAGGCTACTCAAAAAGGTTGTGTCATCCAATAAACGCGACTGGGATGAAAAGCTTGGCGAATGCCTTTGGGCCTACCGCACAACGGTACGGACCCCGACAGGCAACACACCATTCTCTATGGTCTACGGGAGCGAAGCGATACTGCCTCTCGAGATCCAGATACCCTCACTCTGCGTAGCAATAACAAACAAACTCACAGAAGAGGACAATCAACGTCGTCATCTGCAAGAACTGGAGGCACTCGATGAGAAGCGTCTCCTAGCTCAACAACGTATCGAACTCTACCAAGCCCGTATATCACAGGCTTTCAACAAGAAGGTCAAACAGAGGACTTTCCAAGTTGGTGACCTGGTTCTGGCAGTCATGAGGCCGATGGTGTTAACTCACAAGACACCAGGAAAGTTCGAGCCCAAGTAGGAAGGACCTTTCATCATAGAGACGGTATACTCAAACGGTGCTTACCGCCTCGCCAAACCCAATGAAGACTTGTTTATGATGCCCATCAACGGCAAGTTCCTAAAGAAATACTATTCTTGACATCCTTCAGACATGTACTTCCCCAAGGGGATCTGTGGGCCCAATCATCAGGATTCACAAACAATCTCCTTCCACAAACTCATCCGCTTCGGGAACTCAGCTGTTCCGTGGCTTCCTTCAGTAGAAAGACAACCACGTCCACATTACCTCTGAGTTGTTCTTCTACACCCTACAAAGCGAACTCTTACGCTACGTAAGCCGACGCTACCCTTCATGTTTACCACGTCCACATTTTCTCTGAGTAAACATCTTGTACAAATAACCCCTGCGTTGTCGTACATCGATCACCGAACTTCCACGTCCACATCACCTCTGAGTTGTTCAGCGTATCCCCCAGGATCATTCCTACCACGTCCATCACACCTCTGAGTAGGATGATTCTATCATTTGGACCCAATGATTGCCATGTCCACATCACCTCTGAGCAAACATGTTGGTTCCTTCAAACTTATTATCTGTGCCTAAAACCAAGGTGCGCAAAAGATAATAGGTCCACACAAATCATCAAGTTCATAATAACAAAAATGAACACATCACAAAAAGTTGCGTACTTCTTTATTTTCTGAAATAGAGAGTACAAAAGGCTACATTATCCCTCAGCAAAGGGTTGCAAAAGAGCATTAAAAAAAGGGGGGAAAACTACAGTCCCTGAACCACCCCAGGGTGGGCTGAGAGCTCCCTGACTCGAAGCCTTAGGTCGGCTGTACGGGCTTCCACAGTCGCCAGGACTCGTCGCTCAGCTTCTTGACGCATCAATTCAACAGCCCCAGCGGAAGTATCGCTTTCATGCTTCGCATCAAGCTGTTGTCGCTGCTGCGCCAAGGCAAGAGTCCGCTGTGTAAAGGCCGCTTCTTCCTTCTGGAATGCTGCGTGTTCAGCCCGGACACGTTCGGCGTCTAACTGGAGTCGGGCCCGTTGATCTTCAAGGCGGCGCATCTGGGTGTCGATCTCCGCGATATTAGCATCCAATGCAGCTCGAGTTTCCACCGTCGTCTTCATGGACTGAGACAACTGCTCTACCGCAGCCTCAGTCTCAGCCACCTCGCGCTCCCAAAGGCCTACAGTGGCTTGGTATGAAGACTCGACCTCGGCAATCAGCTTCCCCTTCTCCGCATCTATCAAGACGGAGAGGTCGTTTCGCTGGATGCGCTGAAGTTCTGCAAGCCGCTCGTCCAGCTCGATCACCGAAGCCTCCAGAATTTCGGCCATATGGTCGTGGCCTTGGTGAATGCGGATCAGCTCGATACAGGGCATTGCCAAAGTTCTTGTCGTTACAAAGCTCCCATTGGCATCCATCACAGCAGATACACCCTTCTGCAGCATTTTGTATACCCCCTCGATGAGGAATTTCACATACTCGTCTGCATCCGCCAGGACCTGCGGCGTCATAGCAGGAGTTGGAGGAGCTACAGCAGTTTGCGGACCGGAAGAAGATCCGCCAACCTCAACCTGCGAGGCTTGAACCTCAGTATTAATGAGCTCTTCATCAACGGGGGCTGGACTACTAGCCCGAGGAGCTGAAGGAACAGAGGAAGCCCGCGCAGGCGTCGAAATAGTACCCCAAGTAGGAGGGGCAACAGAGGGTTCCACACCCTCGCCCTTCTCAAGCCCGGAGGAACCACCGACGTCAACGGCCACCTCTTCTACCCCCAACGTCCTATCGACAACGGGTACTTCCCTTGGCATAATGGGGAAATTATCACTCGTATCTTGACCCGCCTCAGCGGTTGTGACCGGCAGACGGGTCTCGTCATCAAGTCCCTCCACTGGGACAGAATCTGTCGCTACCTCCTGATCGGTAGCCGCCTCAACTACCACGGTTGAAGCTGGGATAGGACTCGGCAATGATATAGCCGACCTCCCCTCATCATGACAAGGAGAGGAATCAACCCTCTCCTCTGTCCCAACCATATCTGTTGCCCCCGCAACAGACTCTTGCAGCGCCGGAGGGACGTCGTCAGAAGGCGACGAACTCCAATCCACCTCATCATCAGGATGCCTCGAGTCCGTAGGACCCTCAACGTCCAAGGCCTCCACGGCAGACTGTACCTTCCCGAAATTTGTTGCAACCTCAAAGACAGGGGATACTAAAACCTCCGCTGGAACATCTTCGGGACCCTCCTCCACGGGAGACATTATCATCGATGGAATGCGCTCATCAGAAGAGCCTGCCACCTCCTTCGATTGACTAGCACTCGATTTTGGAACACGGGACTTCTTCTTTGACGATTCCTGCAAAAAGGAAAGTATAAGTCACCGCAATAACAAAATGAATTAGAATTACGGAGCACTCCTTACCTCAGCAGGAACTGATCCCGTTGGCACTACGGGTGGCACTTCCGTAACCTTTGCAGTCGACGTCTTTCTCGACCTCTTCGGTACAGAAGAACCAGCTTCTGTGACAGCCCGCCTCTTCCCAACAGACGGATCTTTCACTGACGCTGCGGCAGCAGCCCAATATCCCGTCAAATCTGGTGGACGATATGATCGGGCTACCCTCAACATATTCGCCATGGCCTCCAGCTGAGTTCCAATAATGAAACTAGTCTCTCTGTCATAACCAGGAGACGCAGCGTTCATAATGCAATACAGCTTGGCGGCCGGATATAGGATCTGCGGCCGAGGGTTGTGGACCGGCGTGGTAAAACTAATGCTAGTGCATCCAGCGTTATAATACTGCCAGCCCCGGGCTCCGTCCAGCAAACTTTCGACGAAGCCTAGACTGCTACTGGGATTCCGCAACATCAGCTGAGTATAGCCAAATTGACGAGCAAATCGGCTTGACAGATATGGCTCCAGATAACATTTATTCTGGTTACAATAGACCAGGTGAGAAGGCCGGATACTTTGCAACCAACGAAAACTCCATTTCGGCAAAGTGACTGCATCTTTGCCAGAGTCAACTAAATCTTGGTCGGCCTCGAAATCTTTGAAAATCGGGCCAACCTTGACAATTTCCCACCCCTGAAGGTAGGACAAGACTCTCCTGCAAACAGGGACGCTGGTGTATGACCACTTCCTCTTGTAGAAGCGGCGGATGAAGGCATCCCCTTCAACATGATCCTCCTCCGGACCGAGACTCATCACGTTCGGATGATGCAAAATCAGCCATCCCATAAGATAATGGAAAGGCAACTCGGCCCGAGGAAAGTTGTCATTATTTCCTTTCTCATGGACCACGTCATCAGCAAAAGACCTCAAACCGCGCAACAGGTTGCACACCATCGCGGGGAGGAGAGCTAAGGGTCGCCCAAAAGCCAACTTCACAGCAGACAAAATGAGATTCCGATGTACCCGTTCCATGGCACCGGATCTACCTGCAAATACGCAATCCCGGAGCCATATCATCAAATAGGCTGTCAATACTGCCTTAGATGACATCCGATGCCCACAGTGCCAGAAGCAGCTATAGGCATCCTTGCCGCTCTCATCCGAACGTGGGGTCCTCTCTTCCAGTCGACTTATTTCAGAAGTCACCTCCGCGGGCTTCAGTCCCTGCGGAGTCACAAATCGGATCCTCGAAGGGTCCGCTAAATCCTGCTTAAAGATATAGTCCCTCCAAGCAGTTACATGAGGTTGGGTCTTGCCCCTATCCCTCCGGTGCATCAGATAATGGTGGCTCGTCACCTCTTTGAACACAGCCATCATCTCTGGGTTCTTATCCTCTAGAACCTGGATCTCCTCATTTGACGAAAAATATTCCTCGTACGGCTCTGAGCCCCAAGGAAGCTTAGACACCTCGTGCATCTCATGGAGAGCCAACCCCAGCTCTCCTACCGGAGTGAAAAAGCTGCCAGTATAGGCGTTGAATAATTCCAAGAGCGCAAGGAACATAGGCTTATTGAGATCCATGCCTGCCTGCGTAGCCCGAATAGCGGCTGTCAGCCCGATCTCCTTAAGCTCGACTTTGAACCTTGAAAGCACCCAAGTGGTCAACTCGTCCCACCTCGGAATATAGTGACACCAACCCTCGACTCTAAAGCCACCTGTCGGGTACGTGACCTTCGCTGTCAACATCCGATTTGCAAAGGTCGGGGCACTGAAGGGAAATGTGTCATTTGGAACTTCACTGTAGAGGCTCCGGGACGCAAGGCTCGGTAACTAAACGAGGAACCGGCTCGTGAAGCAGCCAAAGTATCTCGCTGGTTTGAGGTGGCATCGATCGAAAGGGTACCTCCCAAGGCCCCTCCTTGAGAAGGAGTAAGTTCCCAACCCATCCTTCTCTTCAAAGTCAGACGATAAAAAGCCGTCAGCGGCAACTGGCGGTCAACCTGCCTCATGTATAGAACCATGCCTTTGGCAGTGAAGAACCAGTCTTCTTTGATCTTCAGTATCTTCGCTTTAGAAGAGACTAGTCGGTCGCCAAACAGAAAAGCAGGTTTTAAGAAAGTCACCTCTTCAGATTCGGCAGACTTCAGTTTACCACTCTCCATCATACTCTGGAGGAAAAGTGGCAACTGGTTCTGGATCTGCAGCATTCTCTCCCGGGGTTGGTTCTGTAAGATAGCATCCTTTGCAGGGTTGATAACCGCCTCATCAAAATCAACCCCCATTTGGCAAAGGGAAGCATCCAAGAGAACTTCGTTCAACAGAGGGATCGTCATCGACACTGGCACAACAAAAGTGGAAGTCAGGCAAAAAGACAAAAGTAGATTGACGCAGCGTCAGGGCATAAACCCATGAGCGTTAGCTTCAGTGCACCACCCAGGCGCGTCGGCATTGGAGCTTCGGCGCATCAGCAGGGCATAAACCCATGCGCGTCAGCATGAGAGCTTCGGCGCATCATCAGGGCATGAGCCCATGCGCGTTAGCGGAAAGCTTCGGCACATCATCAGGGTATAAAACCCATGCGCGTCAGCAAACCAAACCTCGGTGCATGATAAAGGCCTGAGCCTATGCACGTCGGCAAGATAAAACCTCAGCGTATCAAGGACAGAAGCCCATACGCATCGGCAGAAGAAAGTTAGAGCACATTAGATAATAAAAGTCGACACCCACCCGTCACCCCGGGGCGAACGTCGGCCGGAGTCGCAATGTTGGCAGGAGCATCCTCGTCGACGAACTCTGCCGGCTTCTTCCCCTTTCCTTTGCCGGCACCGCCGCGAGGAGTCTTGGGAGCCATTCTAACAGAGAGGAAGAAGTTAGGGTTTTGAAGAAAGAACTCTAAAGGAGGCAAAGGCACAGAGTAGAAGAACTCTCTCTCTCTCTCCACCTCTCACCTATTTATAGGCCGTGGTCGTACGCGTAAACCGATGACGAGTGATCTCAGCCGTCGCCTCGGGTCTGTGAAGATAGCAGCAGATAAAACCAAAAGATCATCATTAATCTTTTTGGTTACCGAGGCATTATCAAATTCAATAATTGAGAAGAGCATGCGGCTGAACAGGCATGCGCCCCAACAGTCATGCACCCTGATCGCCATGCTTCTTATTCAAAGTATTCCAAAACTTATTCAAAAGTTTTGAAAACTTTGAAGGGGGTCTTGTAGAAGCATGGAATTTTACAACCAGAAAGACCATGCGCCAGACACTACATGCGCCAGGACTCGCACAGAACACTTCACAGCAAAGTCAATAACCATAAACATTTGAAGAAGGACTTTTTTATTTATATATAAAAGTCTATTACATGTCTAGAAAAGGTTGTACAAAGGAGAATTTCTACAAAGGAAAGATCCTAAGTCTATAGCCAGCGGCCACCATGCACCTCCAGATAGGCGCAGCAGTCATCATGCGCTGCCAGTCACCATGCGCTTGCCAGTTAGGCGCAGCAGATATCATGTACCTCCAACCAGGCGCATCCCGCCATCTCTTCAGCAGCTCAGTTATGTGCATCCAGCTCAGTTATGTGCATCCCTTCAGCAGCCCAGTTATGTGCCGCTCTTCCAACCAGGCTCACCTGGCCGAGCAGGGGTGTGCCGCTCTTTCAGCCAGGCTCACCTGATAAATGCTTCGATACACAAAGCATTTAACCCTCTGGCTGGAACCAAGGAAGAGAAGGGCACCGCAAATCTGTGGCCAGGGGAGGCTTCGAAAGAGCCTCCAAAGGCCAAGGAAGACCGTGATCGAAATTACGGCGAAAGGCAGCTTTCAACACAATCAGAGCGGGCGACACCCACTTTGAAGGAAGAGAGAGCCTAGCACCGCCATTCCGATCTACGGCTCTTCCGGAACAACGGAGACGAGGCCCGAGCATCCCTATCTTTGGATGCAACAGGCACCTTTCGCCTGCCTCAGAAGCCCTCGACTTTGTCTTTTGGATGTAACAGTCACCTTCAAGAGCATCAACGATGACATGGCGTCTCATCTTCATCCTCGGAAACACTTCGTCAACAGAATGCACCCGAAAATCCAAGTTCATGTTGGAGGTAGTGAGGGAATGAGAAGCAAACCTTCTCTCCATGCCACTATTTATAGGCCGGGCAGATCAAACCTACGTGCCAAGTGGATGGCTCTTCGAATTCCGTGCAATAAACTCACATTAAATGGATGAACCGGATGCCTCGACTTCAGCCAAGCGGCTATTAAAAGCACTCGAGAAGCGAAACAGTCGCATCATCAAAGACGTGTCAGATGTGCCGGCTGGTCAGCGCATCACACCTCTCAAACAGATGCGCCTTTCAGTACCAAGTGCATCACAGGGGATGCGCCCCCATGCGTCCCCATACGCCTAGTGGAACGCTAACCGACGCCCACTCAGCTGTCCATCGAATGTCACAAACATTAAATGCTACTGACAGAGTTGGCAGCACGCCTCCCAAAGTCTGAACAGTTGACAGCTTTTTCAGAAGACGAAGCATCGCCAACGTCAGCATCATCATGACTCTATCCCGACGGCTACTGCCACATGGCCACTCGACCACCCGCATGCGCCTCCACGGCCATGCGCCCAAACCTACATGCGCCTCGAAAGCCATGTACCTCAGACCCTTCACTGATCCCTAAAGACAGAAGAAGAGTCTCCAGTTGAAGCTTTGCATGCGCCTCAAAAGCCATGCGCCTCAGACTGATCTCTGATCCCGAAAGACAGAAGGAAAGTCGCTCGCATGCGCCTCAAAAGCCATGCACCCAGAACGGCTCGTGACTCCAAAAGGTCACGAGCCAAATCTCATCATGCGCCCAATCCAAGGCGCATCCCACCAAATCAGAGATCTCCGAGCCATGGGTCGACGACACGTGTCCTTTGACTCAACTCATCCAAGATCTCAGCAACAGAAAGATCTTCTCCTCTGCTACGTGCTGGCTCACAACAGCAGTATGAAGAATTCAACCTCACGAATAGGGCGCATCATCCATGCGCCTCCATCAGCAATCTCCACGTGGCGTCCCCACGCACCGGCGCATCCTACATATGCGCGCATGAGCAGTCAACCTGCCCAGCTATAAATGGAGGAATCATCCCCTCCTTACACATACACACAGAGAGACATACATACGAACAATCCAGACAGAGATCATCAGAGAGGCAGATACAGACACTCAACGTCTTCCTCCTCTCAGCCAGCTCCAGCACCAGAGCAATCTACACCTTCAGAGAACCGATAACCGTCGTCAGCCCGTCAACGGAGTCAACGCATTACCACTCGCTCCATTGGCACTTAGGACCCAGATTAAACAAAAGTGTACTCCTAGGACTACATCTAAGTCCTATATTGTAACACTGTTCTGTTTGTATTAAGATTTGCAATCAAACGATTTAATGGCAAACAATATACATATATATATATATATATATATTATAATATATATATATATATAACATAAGGAAAAATATATATAACAAGAAGGATATTGTATACAATCCATGAGATGTATGTATATATATGAACATGAACTTCTACATATGTATAAATATATACTTATATACACACTATGACATAATTTGTAGATGCAAATATATTTATGGACACTTGTAAGCCTTGGGATAATTTAGGGACCTAACCTATACTCTTAAATATATATATATATATATATATATATAATTATATATATATATATATATATATATATATATATATATATATATAATATATATATATATATATATACGAATTCTATATTTCCTTGCTTGAATTTGTATACACATGAGTTAGTTTCCGATTTTGACATATTAAGTCAATAATGTCCATATCAGAAATTATCTCTAATTAATATATTTGGACTTCATTATTTAGTCAAAATAGAGTTTATAGGTTCCTATATGTTAAGGTAACCATACACACGTATAAGTCTTCAATTATAACCTTCTTTCATAATCAAGAAGCCAAATTTGGTATATAGCGACATGTTTTTAATTTGAACTTTTTTTTTTAGATTCAATTTAGCCAATATCACAAGTATATAAATTTTTGAGTATATGATAACCATTGAAATTTTTTATATTGATATTATTGTATTACTAACCATTTCGTTTTGGATAAGTTTTTAGAAGGAAAAATACCAAAATAAATTTGCTTGATTGCCTATTAGCTGTTAAGGGAAGAAAGTTTATTTAGATTGCATATATACTTAAATGTGTGGTACCGGTGTTGAGGGTTGCTCCACCGAAGGGGTCGGCGAACCGGAAAATTATATTGCGTGGTTCCGGTGTTGAGGGTTGCTCCACCGAAGGGGTCGGCGAACCCGAGTTCTTCTTTCAAGTTTTATATCTCTTGTGAATTTTCCGGAGTCGACAAATACAAAGGAGACTCTGCCGAAATTTTCGGAAATCCTAAGAGAGATTTTAGAAAGTCCAAACCTAGATTTAGTTATAGATTAGGATGTCATTGGGATGGGAGAGAAACCTTGGATCACACCTTCGAACTCTTATAATATTATATTTTATAAAAACTGATCAGTTCCTGATTTTCGGCATTCGTACGGCCATACGATGTCCGAAGTGAGGCTTAGCTCACTTTCTGTTTCTATTTCTTGATTTTCATTGGATTCTGAATCCCCGAATTTGGCTCTGAAATATCCAATGTAGCCTGCTCCGATATTATTGAAAAAATTCAAGTCATACGACATTTGTTATAACACTTGATTCCGATAACTCGAAAAAACCACTCATGTGTTATCCTGACTATCACATCAATATGTGATCCTGATACTAATGGGACGGATAAATCTAAGCACGCCCATTAAGTATAAACCTGATCCCGGGTAAATAGGATTATTGTTGAGATAATAGAAGTTGTGTGATCCAGAAGTATTTCTCTAAATGTTGCGTATTGCATTAGGAGTTGTTAGAGGCTCTTTACATTTCTGTAATACAACAGTAGTCTTGGAATGTGCAGAAATATAAATTCCATTTTAAGTAGAATTTCAAATTTTTGCAAACTGTATCCATAATTTGTTTTTTTTATTTATTCATATTAAATTTCAATAAATTTTATCAACTTATTTACTTATTCCGTTCCTTGACCGAGGACTTGCTCGTCGTATTGACGACCTAGTTTTGTTCACTAGGGCATGCTGAAGACCAGGAAGGAGTGCAACCTTACACCGAAAAGGAGCTTTATGAATGATATAAGGAAATGAAAGACGTTGGAATGAGTAGTTGTCGTTTGTTGTTTTATGTATAGTTATGAACTTTTGGATGTAAAAAGAATGTAAATATGTGATCGAACATGCGAGTTTTGTGTAAATAAATGTAAATTACTTTAGAATGTCTCTTGATGTCCATACTTTATCCTAGAATTTACAGGCGACAATCGCAGGTATGATACGACATGTGTTATACGGGTGCGTAGCCTGGAGATGTATCACAGTGCTCCGAAAATACTATTTGAAACCGGGGCGTGACACGGATCCTTTATACTATTTGGGGATGGAGAGTTATTAGTAGTTGTGTGATCAAATATCTACTTATTCTTCACACTTGTATTTGTCATTGTACATAGCTATACCCTCGCTCACGACGGGTAAAGCCTGACCCCATTTGTTCATAGCCTTCCATGTTGGCCGGCCTTACTGCTCTGTTGTACACTTGTTCATAGCCGGTCAGATGGAAAGCCTGATCATGTTTCCCAAGCCAATCACATAACGCTCTAATAATTCAAGGCACCTTTTATATTATTATCATAGGAAGCTAAGTTCTGTTCGGGAGAAGGGTTACAACCCCGGTTCTTGTTTGGTTAAGGGTCGTAACTCGGCTTCCGAATAGTTCCCAAGTCATCCATATATAATATATATATATATTGTCGCTATTTCAGTACTCACATCTTGATATATTTCCTGTTGATTTTGTCTTATTTTCATTATACTGTCTCTTATAAAATTTGTCAATTCATATGGAACTGCTGTTAGTATTGTACTTGCTTATTTTCTGACAGGATACCGTTGATATATTACAGATGATTCTGAGGTAGATTTCTCGACCTATTATGGGGACGGGTTAGATGGAGTAGACCTGGACCGTGGCTTGATAATAGAGCCACTAGACTTTGCACACCCAGAGTAGTGTAGCTTAGTTAGGTTTGCCTGGTCTGCGAGCCAGCTAGTACTTTCAGACTGTAGTAGTTTATATTATATTCTGTGACTCTGTGTGTTGTGTATATCTCTAGGCTTGTGTGGGATCTTGAAATTATTTCCTATTTTTATCTATCATATTTTTTCCATGTTATCTACCTTAGTTTTAATTTGTGATTGAGACTGTATTGCTATGTCACCTCCATTCGGAGTGTATATACTGTACAGGTACCTTATACTGTTTAGTCGTAGTATTTACAGACCTTATATACAGCATTCTATTGCCGATTCTGCGGTGTAGGCTGGACGTAACCACGTGCTCGTATCCCTAATTAGGGTGGTCGTGACAGTTATTCTAGACTATTACTAGAGCTAATCATGTATGACTATTACTCTTGCTAGTTCTTCACTTTGTATTACTAGATTCATGATCATCCATGTATATATTGTTTGGGACGCTTTATTATTTATGTCTGATGATTATACTTCTTGTACTTTGTATATTTGTCTGTGATTGAGATACCTAGGATTCTTGACCTAGGATTGCCTATGGATTGTAGTAGTAACCCCTATGTCTATACAGCTTATACGTTATTTCGAAGTACTTGAGTACTTTGGTATACGTAGTTGGCCTGGTCGTCCCTACTTGCCAGTATTCCGGTTCTGGGGCATGACAGTAAGGTTTAGGGGGGGATTTGTAGGGCACGATGGCCCTTCCTATGGAAACTTGTTCTTGAGTATGAGAATTTCCAGTACTAGCTTCAAACCGGATATGGGAGTTAGGTAAAGGAAGGAGGGGGGATTGATGTGTTTTCCTGGGCGATTAATTTGGGTGGCCTTCCGAATAACTTTTTTCTTCAACTCTGGGTGCGCACGGAAACAGTGCTCGGTGGAGTGACCGCGCATATGGCAATGTTTGTAGAAGATGATATTGTTGTCATATATAATTATTGAGAATGCATCTTATTGCCGAACGAGATTTGGATATTATTGGGGAGGTCCTTCGATAAGTCTAGCTCCATGCATATTTTGGCGTAATTGCCTTTAGTGAGGTTGCGAGTTTCTTCCGCCATAGCCACAAATATCCCAAATGAGTTGGCAATCCTCTTCATATCTGCAGGGACAAAACAGATGAGGGGAAGGTTCGAGAGGTGACCCACGTGGAGACAATGGCCGAGTCTTCTTAGTGTTGAAATCCGGTGTCCATTTGATGATTTTCATTATGTAAGAATCGATCTTTTCAGAGCCTCTAGTCCAGACGTTCTTGTCATCGGTCTCAGAAGAGTGGTTGAGAAGCATGTGTTTAGGGTCCATGGGTGCCACCCTGTAACCAGAAGTGAGCCCAGCTGGCAATCACTTCCTGGACCCGCGACAACTTCAGGCAACCAATGGAGAATTTAAGAACAAAAATATGAGGGAAAGTGGCTGACAAAGAGGATATTTCATCGGTGGAGAACGACACCGTGATCTCGAGGATATCTGTCGGGATAGAGTATTCAATGTCTACTAGCTTGACTTCAGTGAAAGGCTGAAAGTTCTTATCTGTGCGGTCTGGCCTGAGCGTATCAGCATAGGACCGGGCGATGTGGTTTACTGTGGTAGCCGGGGGATCAGAAAGAGCTTCGTTCCCAGCAGAGGAGATAGTTGTCAGACTACGAAGCACAGGAAACGACTGCGCCTGGGAGGGCTGGGCAGAGGATGGCGCGAGGAGGCACACCTGACCAAAAGGAGATGCTGTAGGGTCGCGAAGGGCAACCTTACCGTTGACAGACGCGGAAGGGGCGTCAGAGACACATGAAGGCGTTGGGGGTGCCTCATTGCAACCGGAGGCGACAAGGCCACTAGATGGCGCAGAGGGGGCGACGTGACACCTGGAAAGCGCGGGGAGGGCAGCGACGCCGCTGGATGGCGCAAGGGAGAAAGATCCTGCGCCAATCAAGGGGTCAGTCGGAGGAGGTACCGCCATAGCGTCCTCCAAGAGCACTACCTAACTAGGGAGAGGCGCTAATCTTGGAAGTGCAGGGGGATCCACAGCACAGGCGCCAAAGGATAGGGATAGGCAGGTGCTAGCACCCGTGCGCCATCAGGGGGCACAAATAGCGCACAAGGAGATGCGCCAAATGAAGCAGAGAAATGAGCGGGCTCTAGAATCGAATTTGAATTCGAAAAGGAAGAGGAGCGGGAGTTCGAGGGTGGGAGACCCAAGACTGGTGGTACTGCCGAGAAGGGCGACAACGAGGGGGCGATGGAGTGGTCGCCGATGGGAGGAGATGCAGACAGCCAAGCGAGCGCCACCGGAGAAGGGGAGGGGCGAGGAGCCGCTGATGGCCGGACCCGATGGGCGGAGGCTGCCATAGCAGCCAAAACGAAGAGAGCAAGGTGGGAGTACGACCACTAAAAAAATGTCACCGACGTTGGGGCCACTTCCCCAGAGGGGAGGACAGCCATGCTCCGTCGGCGGGGAGGACACCGGAGACTACGAAGAACGAATGGGGGGGCTGACGGAGAAGAACTCGACGGAAAACTGCCGACCGTCGGGAGCGGAGAGCCACGGGGCGGGGGGCAAACCTGAGCACCTTGGACGGCTACCCGCAGCAGGGGGTGGCCCGCAGCTCCTTGCCGGAGCTCGGGGAGAAGAACTATCGGGATAGCCTAGTTCGGTCCAATCCATATGGGCTCTACCTGAGTAAGGGCCCGAGTTGTGTTTGGAATTTGATACGAGGTTATGCTTTAATAGGTTCTCTTGCAATATGTTCCTATTACATCTCACTTGGCTATACTCACCATCGATCGTCTTCGGTCACATCGTCCTCTTGTTTGTCACATTCTCTCTATGCTAGACTTTTTAGTCAAAGTTCGACTAGAGATCTTTGACCAGACTATCCTGACCCATATCGATCTAGGTCAATCTGGATCAAAATTGAACCGAATTTGGCCCCCAAAACCTCGAGTGCTATCCAACATAGTCCTCTTATATCTAGTAGGAGTGGAAAATGGCAACATAGCACATCAAACCCTTGGAATAAAATCTCTCTCTCAAAACGAATTTTAAATAGAACGAAAAGTAAGAAAAATATTTAGCTATATAAATAAACAATTATATCTATAGTGTTCTTCAATTGATTGTTTCATAAGAAACTAAAAGAAGAAGAAGAAGAAGAAATTGTTCTTTAGATCCACAAATTTTAATGATGTAGCTTTCATGGAGCCCATTTAGCTCCGTGTATTTTGCACATCCACACATTTCACATCAAAGATTGGTGTTTCTGGTTTAGAGTGGGGTGAGATTGAGACAACCTGATGTCATGGGTGATGAATTTCATGGAAGGTCAAAAACATTATGATGAGCCATGCCACTATTGGATTTGCTAATTGTATACTCAAGCCAACCACTAAAGTGTTGGGATAAGTTTGCATTATTAAGTAGGGCCACATACTTAGTGCTAGGGTTGTTAGCCGACAGAGAGCGCCGCTTCGGACCACCATTATGGGTCCAAGTTGCAGACCTGAACCTACAAATTTGAAGTCGTGTCCAAATAGTCTATAAATTAGAGTCAATTTTTATTCACCCACAAAAATTAGAAAAAATGTTCATTCTTTTACTCAAGAGTTATATCCAACATAAAATTATAAAATAATTTTGTGAACATTCATACTAATTTTGAATATTAATTTAACATGTGACAACCTTAAGTGAAAAGATAAACATTCATTCTAGTTTTAATGGATGAACAAAAATGGACTACTACACATTACTACACTATATCCTACCCATTCACTATGAAATTTTTGAATATTTTATGAATACAGTCATCAAAGGCCAAATCACTCTAGTGTTGGTTGCGTTACAGCTCATTCCAGAACAAAATTTATTTGTTTTTTTATATGTCATATTTTGTCATATAAGCCGGTCTATTTTTCAATTCATTTCGTCATTTAGCTATCTAACAAATATGATGATTTATGCCAAACTTATGTAGATATTTAGATAATAAATATTTAACTATATAGTCTATATGTATATATATATTTAAGCATATAGTCCACATATACTTTTTATTTTAGTTGGAATTTTTGGCTCCGCTGTAGAGAATTATGATCAAGTTTTTCCAATTACATAAAGCCAAATCCTTAAAACCAAAGTTCTTATTTATGCTCTCAAATAAAGTTGAGGATGTTTGAAGATACGTTTAAGGTGTTTCTGTGACTCGAATCAGTAGTATTTACAAAAAGTATAATCAAAACATTAAAAGCACCAAATTAATAACATAACTAGGATGCACATAGTATTTCAAGCACCCCACAAATCTTGAAAAGATGACTGGAAGGAGACCATGACGAGCACCAGCACCACCACCGCGGCGACGCCCCACGGCGACGCTCCCCCGTCCGACGACCCATAGCCGCCGCCGCTATTATAGTAACCGCCGGTCCGGTGGCGGCGGTCGTTGGGGTAGAACCAGCCCAGCAGGCCGTCGAGGGCGTCGGACGTGGATATCCAGCGGATGAGCAGGAGGAGGACGATGGGGGAGGCGAGGAGGAGCCAGTTAACCCGGTCCTCGGCCTCCTCGAGGATGTCCTCGTAGGTGGAGGAGAAGGAGCTGAGGAGGAGGAGGACCACCAGGAGTATGAAGATCACCGGGTAGGGGAGGGGGGACAGGGTGAACGAGTCGAAGATGGAGGGATCTCTCCTGCCATAAGCCATTGTTCTGTGCTGCGCTGTTTTTTTTTTTTTTTTAACTTTTGAGTTTTGAGTGGAGGGGCTTCTCTCTCTCTCTCTCTCTCCCTCTGTGGTATATAAGGTGATGATTAATTGCCATTGGTGACAAATAAGTAAGCAAGCAATAATAATAGAATGGATATTGGTGGGTGGGATTGGGATTTGAAAAGGAAATATAACAGGACTGATTTTATACATTTAATCATTACTGAGAAAGATTCTTCCATCCTATGGCTATATTATATTAGGAGCCAAATTGATATGGAAATATACATCTTACCTTGCATTTGTATTAATTTAATGGCTGGATAAAGTTGTTTGATAAAGGGGATTTTATTAAGAATTCAATGAGACACTTGTAATTTTTATTAGACTTTGCTTAGAGCATCATTAGTAAGGCCCATCCCATTTTCTAGATTCTAGATTTAGAATGTAGCAGCTCATTTTGTAGAATAATAAGTCTCATCCCAAGTTTCAATTTCTACAATTTCGGTCCTAACCCATCCATGGGTGCTAAGGGTTGGGCCTCTCAATTTCTAGATTCTAAATTGTAGAAACTCGTTTTGTAGAATAGTAAGTTCCAATTTGGAGCCCAACTTTCTAGATTCTAAACTTTATATTATTTTTTCCTACATTAATTTTTGACCACACAATTTTTGGGACCGGAGCTCATTTTATCATTTTCTACTATTCTTATACAAACCCAACCCATTCTACATTTACCTTTTTTTTAAAATTTTGGGCTCCAAATTACATTGGAGAGTCCCAACTACTAATGATGCTCTTAAGGATAAAGAATTGCCTCCTACAAACTTTTACAAAACAAAACAAAAATATGCCTACATACATACAAAAAAGTCTACATACAAATTAATTAATTATCGGAAAATATGTGCAACTTTCCACAATATCGGAAGTCCGATTCAGTTTTGAGACTATTTTAAGACAATTTTATTGTTATTTTGTAGAAAATGTTTTAATATTGCTTATAAAACAATATAATTTTCGATGTACATCTTATACCCTGGTGTGTGTGAACAATCAGGATTCCTCTTGAGTTTTCGGTTTCATCTGTGTTACTAATATTTTTATTAATGTACCTAGTCGTGTAGGTAGGACTAGGAGTGTGCATTTCGCCGGTTAGATTCAACGGATCGAATTTTTTTAAAGTAACCGATATTAATAACAACTGAGCTGAACCATTTCGTTACGAACCTATCCAGAACGTCTCGATTTTCGGTTTGTCTGATTTTTTTGGACCCTTCCAAATGGGCTGGACTAACGTCTTGGGCCGTCCAGAGTGGGCCCAGATCAATTCATTATTTCAAATATAATTTACATTCATATATGGTTAATTTAAAGATTTTAAGTTTCAAAACAAAAAAAATCACATTCCCACTTTTCTCAAGATTTTTACAGAAATAAAATTTTCCCTTGTTTCAAAAAGAAATTCAAAGGTTTCTACAACATTAGCAAATCTCTACTAATATAAAAGGGTTTCAAAACGGCTCCAAATTAAGCCGTCTAAGCTATGTATATCATCAACCATTAAATTTTTAAAAAATAGAAAATAAAATTTTAAAATTAACTATCTCTTTTATCTTCTGTCTATAACCGAACCCTCTCTCCTCACGTAAAAAATTAAAAACCACCCGATACTATAATATATTTAAACTTAAAATTATGTTTAAACTAACTACATAATATTATCTAATTAAATACATATCCAGAATTTAAAAATAATAATCATAACAGATCATATAAAATATATTAAAATTATATTTAAAATATTCTATATAATTTAAATTTTTATATACTTTATATAATATTATTGATTTTTTATACGTGCAACGCACATGAACGTGACTAGTAGTAATAACCTTACAACGTTCAGGATTATTACATTCATACATTGTACAAATAACTATTATATTCATTACAATTTAGTAAACTAGTATACATGCACATGTATTGTACGTATTTATTATTCATAAAATATAATTAGAAAGATAAAAGACACTTGAAGTGGATGATGTTGATGAGTGGTTTAACTTTGCTGCTTTTAATTATATAGGTTACGTGTTCCACCCTTTGAATTTTGTGGTAACAACCTAGAAGGCTTAGCAAGTAGCATGAACCATTTGATTTCCGTAATACATTAATTCCTCCATAATGTATCTTTTAAATAGTTGTCAATGAAATTTATTGTATTTTCTTTTTAGCTAGTATATATATATTGGAGGATATTTTTAGAAATAAAATTTTCACGGTAAAACCTACATAAATATTATATAGAAGGGCGGAGCCAAGATTTTAGTTTATCCCGGACCGAACTTAATATGTCCTAAAAAAAAGTTAAAGACAAAAATTATTTCTTAGAATGCTATCATAGTACCCAAAAAAAAAAAAATCAAACACAAAAATTATTTCTTAGAATGACATCATATTACCTGGTATAAACATCAATACGGTTTTAAAAATCTCTTCTTTACCATTTTTTTATCATATTACTTGTCCTGATTGGCTTATAAGATTCACTTCTATAATTTGTTCAATCTCACTAATCATTATTGATGAATGTGTGTTTACTGTAGTGGAATTCCATTGTCCTCTACTGAACAAAGTCTTTGCAGAATTCACACACGTAGTTGCTGTAAAAATTGTTAAAAAACCCTTTAAGTATCAGACTAAAATAGTTTTCAAGTATCATCCTACTCTTAACTATCCAAGTGACAAAATTCACACACAAGTTCAGTTTTCAGAAACTCTTAAGTATCAAACTAAACTCTAAGTATCAAAAACTCTTAAGATGACTAGTGGCTTAAACTTCACTAGTGGACAAGTTCAATTTTCAAGTATTAGCTAACAAGTATCAGTCTAAAATTCTTTAACCATTCAAGATTTTAACTAGATGGAATACTTAAGGTTTATTCAAAGATACAATTTTCTTTAAGTATCCGACTGAAATAGTATCCAAGTATCAGACTACTTTCAAGTATCAGTTTAAGTATCTAAAATTCTTCAAAGTATCAGTTAACTATTCAAAGATGCGTTTTCTTTAACTATTCAAAGACTAAACCTTAAGGATCAGAAACTCTTAAGATGATAACCAGTGTTAGAACTTTGGTCATCTTGTCAAAATCGAACTTTATATTCTACTTGCCTCTGCTTTTCATCCTAAGACTAAAATAGTAGCAAGCAAACTATAATGATACTAAATGGGATGGGAATGGTTGAGAGTAGAGATAGAGGCGTGGGGGTGAGGATACTATGTCACGACCCGCACCCTGTATAGGGGCACGAGAAGTGGGTACGTCCAGCCTACGCCGCAGTGTCGGCGGTAGTAAGCTGTCCTAGGTTGCTAACTAATCTCATGCAGTGTTATAATGTACTTGTCCAGATGTCAGCTCCGAATGGAGGACAAGTAAAGGATAGGATATACTCAATCACAGTCTAAAATACAATAAGATAACACAGAAGTTATACCTAAGGAATTAAAGACAACAACAACTAACTACTAAAATAATACAACAATATCTCAAACAAACTTAATACAAACTCAATATCTTAACTTTAATACAACAAGTCAAAACATGAAAGCTAAAGTAGTCTACTAGCTAATCTCCTGAATCACTCCTGAGAGTCGGGACCAAAGGTAGCTAATCCCTCGCCAGGTCCATGGTAAGTAGGGCATGTGTCCTCAGGATTAACATCTGTAATATTTTCAACAGGTCCAATCAGGATAGGAACGAGTACAACTCATCTAGAAAATCCAAGTAAATGACAAAGAACTATAAAGCAGTTATAGACAGTTTTATTAATGAGCATGGCAGTTTTATACAGGTAATGATGACATAGAGAAACAGTAAGATACAAAAAGAAAGGTAACTAAAACAAGAGAAATCATGGCAATGAAGACGGTAATAAAAGCTAACTGAACTAGAATAACATGTATGAGTCCAGACAGTATAATAAAGTCTAATGTAATCCCAGTGTGAGTCCAGTCCATATAATCCGATACCTGATTTTTCGGTACAAGATGAGTCCAACAGTGATCAATAAATCCAGGGTGAGTCCAACTATGATCTAACAGTGTGTTTTAAAATACCGAGGTCGACATATAAACGGCTGTAGGTATCAGGCACATCTCTCACTGATCAGACAAGAGATGGCTATGCTTCTGGTAGATTCCAGGGTCACAATGTCCTAAATAGAGTAATATAGTTATGACATGTCCAAAATGAAGGTAAATAAAATCTACAATACAATCCATATGAATTCTAAGCCAATCTAGGTCAAAGTCAAACTTGGTCAACTCTTCAGTCAAACTAAGTCAAATTAAGTCATACTAGGTCACAAGAAGTTAAACTAAGTCATACAAGGTCAAACAAGGTTAAACAAGTCTAATCTAGGTTAAAGTCAACTCTTGGTCAATATCCTAGCCAAACTAGTCAAGTTATCTAGGGTTTAGTCAATAATGGTCAGACTAGTCAATATGGTCAAACTAGGTCAAAGTCTAAACTAACTAAGATTTTGGTTAATCATAGACTAGTCAATAAGGTAATTAGGTCAATCGTCAACTATCTAAGTCAAACTCTATAAGGCTAACTCAAAACCAATATAGGCTAACATGTCTTAGGATACCTAAGATACTATACCACAATGTTAAGGTATAACCAATTATCTATACAAAGTATATCACACATAAATACATATATATAATACCAACCTTAATCCTATAATCAAGCTAATCCCATACTCCAACTC
The DNA here is from genome assembly GCA_029216955.1 of Iris pallida. Lineage (NCBI taxonomy): Eukaryota > Viridiplantae > Streptophyta > Magnoliopsida > Asparagales > Iridaceae > Iris > Iris pallida. The sequence continues at coordinate 7,169 of JANAVB010037333.1, read as the reverse complement.
AAGTCATGACTCAACTCTAAGTATCTCACTTAACCCCATACATATCTTAATCTACTTAGGACTATCCATATAACCTATATAGTCAAACCTAAACCAATTAGTTAGGGTTTAGCCAAACTTAAGTCATCAAGTCATCTAAAATCCATCTAAGTCAATTCTAGGTCAAGGTTGACCTATAGTTGACTTTGGTCAACAATGGTCAACAAAGGTCAACAAGGGTCAACTTGCTAGTTAACCTAGGTCTACTAAGCCTATTGGTCAATTCCAAACTCACTAACCATAGGCTATAGGCTAGTGTATTTAGGACACTACCATATGTATACAATATATATAGCCATTATATATATACAATATATCTATATCAAATATATTTATACATAGGCCTATACCATATATATATATTTACTATTCATAATCATAAGGTCTATATCCAATACCTATACATATAAACCAAATATATATAGCAATATATATAACCCACCATATATATACATACATATATAACCAAATATATCACTATATATATACTATATCTATAATATTATATATATATATATTATAATAATATTATATATATATATATATAAAATAATAATCTATATGTAACATATATATATATATATATTTTTTTTTATGTAACATATATATATATATATACATAATATATATATATATATATATATATATATATATTTATATATATATATATATATAACATAGATATATAGAGAGAGAGTGAATGAGAGGGTGAGAGTGTGTGTGTGTACAAGAGTGAGTGAGAGTGTGAGGGTGTGAGGGTTAGGGTTAGGCAGTGGTGTGTGTGTGTGTGAAAAGTGTGTGTGTATGGACTGTGACAGGGAAGGGGGACAGCAAGGGGGTTCTCAGAATTTCTGAGAACAAACCCAAACACACACACACACTACATACATATCTACATCTATACCTACACCTACACACACATATGTACACTCACATACTCACATACATACACACATACATATATACATATGTATACAATGTATATACACCCAAAAATACGTATATACATATATCAAAATCATTTCAAAACTCATTTTAAATACTATAAAAATACTGAAACTGGGTTTCACTGTAGACAGTGAAGGATATTGGGGGAAAACCCAAATCAAAGCCGAAAACCTAGCTAAGATGCCAAAGTGGTGGTTGGTAATTGTGCCCCTACACGTGTATGTGTCGTGTGTCCATGGGAGTCCACCACGACACGACACGACGTGTCCAGTGGTCAAAATACCCAATCGGGTAAGTACAGTATACTGTGTAGTGCACTGTCTCGTGCACGTGTTCGAACGTGTGTAGGACACGACACAAGTGTCCTAGAGTCTCGTGGTCGTGTCCCTAGGTTCGCCTAGGGTCAGGCTACACACCTAGGACACTGACACGATCCCATGTGTCGCCGTGTCTAAATGGGAAGCCCGTATCAGTCGAAAAAACTCAACTGATGCACACTGCTACGCGTCGCGTCGTACAGTGAGTCGAGTGGCTCGTGGACACGACACGAGCCACGTGGGGCCTCGTGGTCACGTCCACGTGTAGCCCACGTATTGGGCTACACACTCGTGTCAACACGAGGTGTCCTCGACTCGTGTCCACGCGATACGATGCGCGTGTCAAAGTGCTTTGTGCACCCGTGCACAGTCAGTGCAAGACCAGTGCACGCGTATTTTCTTGTCCAAAATGACACGAGGTGTCACGAAACTCGAGGGGGCCTGTCAGTGGTTGCCCCCACCTCTATGCCAAGTGGCACGTGTCCACGTGGCGTGGACACGAAGAAATCCGTGTCGGGTAGCAGGACACAGTGTATGTGCATCGTGTAGTGAGTTCGTGTCCGTTTTGGACACGGACACGACTCAGATTCGTGCTCAGTCCTAGTGTCTCGTGATCAGCATGCCAAGGGCTACCCAAATGTGTTATTTGTTTGGAAAATAACAACTTTTATTCCTAAGTGGCATTTCACCAAATACTGTAATTAAAACACTGATACGTGTCCGATACGGACACCAAACCAAATTTATTTCCTACCAAACTTGACCTACAGGTCCATGGTACCTAGATGCATACAACCATAAAGAGAAAACACAATATTAATAGGTTTTTAGGGCATGTTACCTATTGAGTGGAAAATCTCAATAGGCCTATTTGAATGAAAACCTCCTTCAACTCCCAATGTCCAAAGCTCCACAAATCCTTGCTAGCAAGCCATAACTGGTATCCTCTAGTGTATGGGAGTCTAATGCAAGAAACTAGGCTCAATTTGGTGTTGAAATGGTTAAGTGGTGAAGGGTTGAAGTTGTAGGAAAAACTAGTTTTTAAGGGGTAATGAAATGAGGCATGAATGAAGGGGGGGTGTGTTTATATGGAAGGGGTTGGCTGCCATGGGAAGGGTATGGGTAGATATTAAGGTTCCTTTCTACCTTGCTAACTTAGTTCCTAAGGCTTTGACTACGTAGATAGATATTTAGGTTTCTAGGAAATATCCTTAAAGTTAATATCTAGATATTATCTAACTAGATATTTATACATAAAGCTAACATCCTCTACTTAGTCTTCTAGGTTAGTTGCTAACCTCTAGATTAGTGCTAAACTAGGCTAGGAGCTAACATGACACTTAACAACTAATTAAATAATATAAATTACATAAATCCAAATAAATTCTAATAAATTACCAAAATACCCTTTTGACTAAAAAGTGGTAATTTGATATCCTAATCACATGGTTAGGCTCATGGTCATAGTTAGTCTCTAAGTCATATAATCTCTAGGGTTACATTAGGGTTACACTAGTAGTTAACCAAAGTCATAAGCCATGACTTAGAAAATATTTTAATTACACTAAAATCACCAAAAATCATATCATGACTAAGACACCATTATTTAATAATAAAAATAACAAATTTCAAAATATCCCAATTTCAGAAAACTGGGTGTTACAAGTCTACCCTCCTTAGAAAAATTTCGTCCTCGAAATTAAGATGGTCGTACTCCTCCTAGGTCAAACCCCCAGTCAATCAAAGTCAAAAGATAACATGCAATCATAGTCCTACTGGTCGTGATTTCACAGTCTCGAATAGGGTAACTACACTATCTAGCATATCACAAGCATATCCTGACAGGTACTAATGGAATCACACAACAAGATGGGAAAGGAAGGACAGAAAAGACAAACCTGCTAACCTGTCACCTGCAGCGTTGGTCTCCTCGACCGTCATCGCAAAAGCTCCACCCCTCTGGTGCTGAGCTACAGGTGGCCTAGCACCCTTATAAGGAGGTACAACAGGACAATCCATCTCTGGTGGGTATCAGACCCACAGGTTTAGCAAACCCTAGCCACTTCCTACACTGCTCCCTGGTGTGTCCCTGCTTTCTGCAGTATGAACAACTGATCGTCTTCGGGTCCTGACCCCGATACTGATGCTGCACCTGCTGAAATGCCTCTGCTGCTGATGCTGAAAGTGTGGCCCCTTACAGTATACATACAAAGCTCCATTCTGCTGCTGCCGAGGTCCCGGGGCTCTAACTGGCGGGGTCGAATGATGTGGTGTGGGAGGACGATATGTCCGCTGGTGTGGCGTCGGCACTTTCTGCTGGAAAGCCTGACGCTTGGAGGGTCCCTCAATGTGTACAGAAGCCGCGCTCTTGCAAGACAGAAGACGCTCCTCGATACTCCGGGCTAACTCTAAGCTCTGGTAGTAGTCAGTCATACCGTTCGCCACTATAAGAATGGCAATGTCTGAAACTAGACCATGGCAAAACCTACGCGTCATCTCCTCATGGTCAGCAACCAGACTAGGAGCAAAACGGCTCAGACGACTAAACTCTGCCGCATACTCGTCGACAGAACTGGTCCCCTGCTGGATGTTCTGGAATCGTAGCCCCATGGCTACCCTAGCGGTGGTCGAAAAGAATTTCTTCTTGAACTGGGTCTTGAACTGATCCCAAGTGGCCCTCCCTCTCGCGAATAGCGGCTCATTCCGGAACCAAACCCCTGCCAAGTCTATCAGCAGAAATCTCGCTGCCTCGACTTGGAGGTCATCCGGCATCCTAACTCCAAGGAGTTTCCTCTCTACCGAGTCTAGCCAATCATCTGCTAACTATGCCCTTAGTCCCTAAGAACTCCTTGGGGTTCAGACCCATGAAGTCCTTGATCGTCCCCGCTCTCTGCCGTGGCTCTACAGGTGGTGAGACCACGGTACGTTCCTCAGAATGCTCCATGCTCTGGCGGAGTAGGGTGGTCTGCTCCTGATGGTTGTTAGGAACCCCTGGATCAGAGTGAGCAGTTGGTTCCCGTCGAGTGTGACGGAAGCCTGGGTAGGTATAGTGATAGGGGTGGTGGAAGTATCGGGTCCTGCTGGGACTGTGAGGTGGAAGGTGGTGGATGCATCTCGGTTTGAGGATCTGTGGAGTAGGGGAATGTGGTAGGTGGAGGTGGAGGTGTATCAGTCAACTGGTCAGCTGACTGGATGGGGAGTGTGCCATTCTCAGGTGTGACATACTGGGATGAACGAGTAAGCACCATCTAATTACAATAAAAAGGACTTATAAGGACTTGTTAAAGTAAGCAATCATAGATAAGAAAATCTAATTATAATAGCATTTGATGTATTTTCTATGTTACAATCCTAGTATTCCTCTAGGTGTTCTAAGCGTCATTCCTAATGTTGTCTAATTACCGTAAGTTCCTAATTGCAGGCATGCTTGGTACAATAACGTAACCAAACAATTTAGTCTCGACCTGCATGGGCCGCCACTAAAACGTGTCACGACCCGCACCATGTATAGGGGCACGAGAAGTGGGTACGTCCAGCCTACGCCGCAGTATCGACGGCAGTAAGCTGTCCTAGGTTGCTAACTAATCTCATGCAGTGTAATGTACTTGTCCAGATGTCAGCTCCGAATGGAGGACAAGTAAAGGATAGGATATACTCAATCACAGTCTAAAACACGATAAGATAACACAGAAGTTTACCTAAGGAATTAAAGACAACAACAACTAACTACTAAAATAATACAACAATATCTCAAACAAACTTAATACAAACTCAATATCTTAACTTTAATACAATAAGTCAAAACATGAAAGCTAAAGTAGTCTACTAGCTAATCTCCTGAATCACTCCTGAGAGTCGGGACCAAAGGTAGCTAATCCCTCGCCAGGTCCATGGTAAGTAGGGCATGTGTCCTCAGGATTATCATCTGTAATATTTTTAACAGGTCCAATCAGGACAGGAACGAGTACAACTCATCTAGAAATCCAAGTAAATGACAAAGAACTATAAGCAGTTATAGACAGTTTTATTGATGAGCATGGCAGTTTTATACAGGTAATGATGGCATAGAGAAACAATAAGATACAAGAAAAGAAAGGTAACTAAAACAAGAGAAGAATCATGGCAATGAAGACGGTAATAAAAGCTAACTGAACTAGAATAACATGTATGAGTCCAGACAGTACAATAAGTCTAATGTAATCCCAGTGTGAGTCCAGTCCATATAATCCGATACCAGATGATTTTCGGTACAAGATGAGTCCAACATGATCAATAATCCAGGGTGAGTCCAACTATGATCTAACAGTATGTTTTAAAATACCGAGGTCGACATGTAAACGGCTAGGTATCAGGCACATCTCTCACTGATCAGACAAGAGATGGCTATGCTTCCGGTAGATTCCAGTAGGATTCCGGATTTGGGGTATGTCTACATGTCTTACTCAATATTTCCCCGCCCAGCAAGTGAATCCAAAATCGACAAAAGAATCGAGATGAGTTCGGCCAATACATGATGATTCCAGAAATGATTCCGGATGATTCCAATGACTCCAGTAATAGAGGCCAGCAAGTAAGGTATGTGTCGATACATGAATCCAAAATATCCATACGCGTTGATACAGAGAATCACATAAACAAACTAGAACTGAAATACAGTAATTGACAAATAATGAGAGAACTATCAGAGAATGTACTCGCCTGATACTCTGAAAAGAGTTATAATATCAGAGTCTGTACCAGGGTCACAATATCCTAAAATAGAGTAATATAGTTATTGACATGTCCAAAATGAAGTAAATGAAATCTACAATGCAATCTATATGAATTCTAAGCCAATCTAGGTCAAAGTCAAACTTGGTCAACTCTTTAGTCAAACTAAGTCAAATTAAGTCATACTAGGTCACAAGAAGTTAAACTAAGTCATACAAGGTCAAACAAGGTTAAACAAGTCTAATCTAGGTTAAAGTCAACTCTTGGTCAAACATCCTAGCCAAACTAGTCAAGTTATCTAGGGTTTAGTCAATAATGGTCAGACTAGTCAATATGGTCAAACTAGGTCAAAGTCTAGACTAACTAAGATTTTGGTTAATCATAGACTAGTCAATAAGGTAATTAGGTCAATGGTCAACTATCTAAGTCAAACTCTATAAGGCTAACTCAAAACCAAACATAGGCTAACATGTCTTAGGATACCTAAGATACTATACCACAATGTTAAGGTATAACCAATTATCTATACAAAGTATATCCACATACACATATATATAATACCAACCTTAATCCTATAATCAAGCTAATCCCATACTCCAACTCAAGTCATGACTCAACTCTAAGTATCTCACTTAACCCCATACATATCTTAATCCACTTAGGACTATCCACATAACCTATATGGTCAAACCTAAACCAATTAGTTAGGGTTTAGTCAAACGTAAGTCATCAAGTCATCTAAAATCCATCTAAGTCAATTCTAGGTCAAGGTTGACCTATAGTTGACTTTGGTCAACAATGGTCAACAAGGGTCAACTTGCTAGTCAACCTAGGTCTACTAAGCCTATTGGTCAATTCCAAACTCACTAACCATAGGCTATAGGCTAGTGTATCTAGGACACTACCATATGTATACAATATATATAGCCATTATATATATACAATATATATCAAATATATTTATACATGGGCCTATACCATATATATATATTTACTATTCACAAATCATAAGGTCTATATCCAATACCTATACATATATAACCAAATATATATATAACCCACCATATACATACAAACATATATAAATATACATATATAAAATATATATATATATTATATATATATATATATATATATATATATATATATATAATA
>JANAVB010037332.1:0-29379 GCA_029216955.1 Iris pallida | reverse complement strand
AGAATGGCCATTCTCCTTCTTTGAAACGGAGAATGAACCTCTTTGTGATTTTAACAAAGTATGGTACATTTAGGACTGAAAATGTTCAATATCTCATATTTTTTTCACCAAATATTTACAGTATTTTTAATATCATTTACCAAAGTATATTCATTTAATATTAATCATGTTCAAGAAAATCTGAATATCATTTTATCAGACTTTCCACTGTTTGGCTGCACAAAATTTCTTGCGAGTGTTTTGAATAATTACCTACTATCCAAGAGAATTTTTCTTACATACATTATGTATTACACTGGCATCGAATTCATACTGATGGCATCGATGTACTGATGGCAATAACAAACGATGAACCGGCAGGATTACAATTTTGCTTCAGCAATAACAAGGGATGAACAGGCAGGATACAATTTTGCTTCAGCAATAATAAGGGATGAACATGCATGATTACATTATGCATTAAACTGGCATCGAATTCACACTGATGGCATCGATGTAATATTTTTTACAGAAAGCAAAACACATTAAAATCAAATAAAGTTTTAGTGATCGCAGGAATGCATCTGTAATAAGGCCATCTGTAAACCCTATGAATGCACCCAGGACTCATAAATCTGTAAAGGGCATCTGCAAATCAAAGAATATACCAAAATATCAATATCATCTGTGAAGGCCAACTGCCAATCAAATAAACGCTTCAACCAAAAAATTATAATCAATTAAGGATACTTCATTCCAAGTCCAATAAACTGCATAATTCACGTTACAGTAATCTGCCCCAATCCACGTTAGTAATTCAACATAGAACCTGCATAATTCACAATACAATAATCCAAATAAATATCAGACCTACTCTAAATTCAAGACCATATTACATTTTCCAAACAAATTACGACTATGCACTTAGTACAAGCAAAAGTTTAGTCTTACAATATTTCAAACACAAATTTAGTTTGACCGCCATGACCAACAAATATTCAGAACCATATTACAAGTCATATATTACCTCCAAATTGAAATAAAAGATTCAAACTCAAAAGATGAATCTTCATAGCCATCTCCATCTTCTTCTTCTTGTTTCTTTTTTCTTCTTCTTCTCTTCTTCTTCTTCTTCTTCTTCTTCTCTCAAAATATCCTTCACCTATACCTTGAGGGACGGAATAAGAAAAATTATAGTCAGTATGGAATCACTGTATATGTAGAAATGACATCCAGAACATAAATAGAAGTATCAAAGTGACGGCTAGCATTAAAGTGTCATGTGCACAGTGTGTATTTTACATAAGAGTTTGGGCAGCTCCATTTACCTTCTTCACGAGGGAAGGAAAATCTTATTCTGGTCAGCAAATTCAACCTCTATCTGGTTAATATTATCCAAAATTATTTCTGGTTGTCGGATATAGTCTTCATCTCTTTGAAGATATTCTCAAATTTTGCAGCAACAAAATTGTATAGATCATCAACCATGTCCTTAGTGTTTTTGATTCCATAAGTTGATGGTTTTCCAGATGTTGATGGTTTGCTTGCAGCTGCTGCCCGTTTTCCAAACATTCGAGTGAAGGTTAGTTTTCTCATGGGGCCTTTGTTTTTAATATAAACATCCCCTGCTAAGCTTGGGACATAATGTTTACTAGCCATCGAGCATACAAATCCTCCGAAAGGGAGACCTGTCCTTGCAGTTGGTTTTTCTACGAGATGCATCATTCTACTGAATATGTAGGAACCTATATCCATCCTTTTTTTCTGCCCCATATAATAAAAATTTTTACTCTCTCGGGATGGATGGAAAACTCATGTCCAGTAGGGTTGAGTGTTTGAGATACGTAGGCATGCACAATTTATACAAAATTTTTAATTAATCTTTGTATACATTTTGAGGGGTCTTGGCACCCATTGATACACCTGTAATCTCATGAATTGCATCCGTCATGGAAACATTATCAATATCTTTCATATCAAACTCAGGAACTGGATCAAATCCATAAAATTCGTTGATGACAGCAGCATTTACCCTAATCAGTTTTTCTCTCAGAAACACCAGTTGTTGATCCTCTTCTTTTATTTAATTTCAGCCGGAAGATTTGAGTAAAATTCTCTTACTATTGTTTGGGAGATTTCTCATGACAATATTTTTCAGTTTCTCCAATTGATAGAATTTCAATATATCCAGGAAAGCTTCGTCTTCGACATCATCCATCTTAATTGATCTTTCAGGCATAACAGCCTTTTTCTTGAAATATTAATGTAAATCTTCTTAGATTTAGAGTCTTTAAATTTTTTTACCTTCTCTCCATCCTGGGACTTATTTGATGATTGCTCATCCTCTTATTTCCTTTTCTGATGAGGATTCAAAATCCTCAGAGTACGCTGATGACTCTGTATCCGTTGCCACCTTAGCCTTCGCTTGAGTACGCCTTCGATCTTCATAAGTGAGTCTTCCGACGACTCTGTATCGAAGATAGATTTTCCGATCTTTGCCGAGCAATGAGTTTTTTAGCCTTTTTTGCAGGTGGCTTGGCTGCCGCCTCCGCTTCATCGTCGCTGCCGCCGCCGCTGCTTCCGCCGCTGCCCTTTCGGCCTCTGCCCTAGCGACCATAATCTTGGATTTCACCCGCCCTTATAACTTCTGCCCTTCGGGCCTGTATCGCATCCCTTTATGGATTCTTCCCCTTCGACGACGGTCATTATTTCTTCGGCGACATTTTGATAAGAAGAGGGTTGGGAGAAGGAAGAGAGTTTGAGAGAAGAAGAGGAAAAATTCGACCGTCTTATATGACCTTGGAAAGTAGAAAAAATTAGAATAGTTTTGAGTCTTAAATTAAATTTATTACTATTATTACTAGTATAAGTCGGTCGAATTTATTACTATTAATTAAAAAAACTACTTCCAAAATTAAATTTATTACTATTATTACTAGTATATATCCATATGAAATCACTACATAAACCTTTAGGATTTTGAGACCCTAATTTTAAAAACTACTTTCCAAAATTAAATTTATTACTATTATTACTAGTATATCCACGTGTTCCGTATAAATTATTGAAAAATTTGGCAAAAAAAACGTGGTGGAAACATGTTTAATTAACAAAATTTGACAACATATTTAAGAATGTGAAGTTTAATCTCAATATTTCCATTTTTCGAATATTTGATTAAATTTTTGAACGTTTGACGACTTAGTAACAAGACTATATACTTGAAAAGAGTAAAATTGAAATACTCAAAGTTGTCCTCTATTTTACTTTGTAATCATATTTAAGATGGATTTGACGGCAAGATTGACGCTGGCAACATAATCAATTCTATGACGTAACAAGTCATTGATGGGGATATCGTCGCTGATATATGGATTTGATTTAACAAGATTTGTTAATAAAAAATAGATAAAATAGTTAGTCGCTTGTAGCCGAAACCAAATTGAGTTAACAAAATATTATATTGCATTAAATTCCAGCTTCGTCGCCGGAACATTCTCCGGCGAAGTATACAAGATGAGGACAAAAAACTGTAAAAAAAGAAAAAAAAAGAAAAATAAGAGGTCTACCCCTCACTGGCCTCGCGGAGGATCTCCGCAAAGTCCTGCAGGTGCGCACACCCGCCCTATGGCACAGGCGACAAAACGCTTCCCTCTTCTCCAGAGAATCCCGTTCCTCCGGAGTGATCGGCAACAGGTCAAAGTTGGGCGCCGGATGAGGAGGTCGAGCGATGACCTCTAGTGACAACTCACAGGAGGTCAGGAAGTCTACAGCCGCTGCCAGCCAGTCATGGGCCGGAGGCGGCACAGAGGGTGCTCCATACGGAGAGGCTCGGCGACGACTGGAAGAAGACTCTGGCCATGGTTCCCAACCAGATGATCTTTTTGGAGCCATGTTAAATGTGCAACCTACTCAGATGAATGGGGACCCCTATGTATATATATACACGTTCCTAACCGACTATTCTTATTCCTTATTGAAAGTTGGGGATATTCAATTTCTTATTCCTTATTGGAAGTTGGGGATATTTCTTATTCCAAGCTTAGTTTGTTGTGCTGTTGGCTTTTACATGGAAGGCCTAGGTTCGAGTCTGGTGTTTGGGTTCTGTAGAATTTTTCTATTGTTAACATTTTTTGGGTGCTATTATATGCTTTTAACTTAGTATGGAACAATTTTTGGACTGTTAATGGCCATTCTCCGTTAATCTAACACGGAGAATGGTACATTTAGGACGGAGAATGGTACATTTAGGACGAAGAATGGTACATTTAGGATGGAGAATGATAAATATAGGACGAAGAATGATACATGTAGACGGAGAATGGTACATTTAGGACGGAGAATGGTACATTTAGGACGGAGAATGGTACATTTGAGAATGTTCTGTAGGGTTGTGAATTTTAAATAGTTTGGCTATTTAGTTTTGTTTTGAATCTATTAAATTGATTTTGAAGGCTGGTGAAGATGAATAGTTTGGCTGTATTAATAGATTTTAAAGGGTTGTGAAAAAGAAACCAATATTTTCGTATCGATCACCATTAATTATGGTGAATGGCACGATACCACTAATATGAGTAGAATTTGCACCGCCAGAATTCATCTTGAAGAAGGTAAAATCTGTGTTAGAAATATCGAAATCTCTTGGATATGATTACACTGAGATGTTGTATTAATGTTAAGATACTGATATCATATCTTCCACTATATAATGAGGTTTCAAAACGGCTCAGAAGTGAGCCGTCTTAGGCGTCATTATATCACAGTCCATTTATTTAAAAAAATTAATCATGTAAAAATTGTTGACAAAAGTAAAATTTTGTCAAAATGGAGAATCGAACTCAAAAAATACCTTGCATCTTGCACCTTAACCAAATGAGGTAGAAGCGTATTTAACTATAATTGGTTTATATTATACGTTTTATATCTACTACTATATAATAAGAAAATTTGGTGGTGACTTTAAATATTATATACTTTTATATCTATTTTACTGACTTTATAATATTTCATACGTTTTTATATCTATTCTACTGACTTTATAATATTCTAATTAAAATACGAAAAAAAGTACGTATACGTTGACTAGTGAAAAATAGAAAGAAATGCATGCATGCATGCATGCTAATTTGTCACGCCCCTCTCCGTAAGAGCGATTGTCCTCGCTAAGGCGTCATGTCGCACGAGCCTAGATTGCGCTCGTGCAAGGCGGGTTCCATAACGGCCGATTACAGCGGCTGCGACGAGGTCGTCGCACAGAAGTCCCAAGTAGAGACATTGAACACGCAGCGGAAATTTAGAACGAAACATAAGTTATTCAAAAGTAGCTCTTTATTGATATCGAAACAACGGTTACATTGGGGGGCAAAGCCAAGATTACAATCACTCAAACTCACTCTTCTCACTTTACAAGTCACTCTGCTCTCTTATTCTCTCGATTACAATGTTTGAGCCAGCGGAAGCTTCGAAAGACGATGTCCATACATTATGTTCCGTTATAAGTCTTGGATCCAAGCGACCGCACGCTTCGAATCGCCAAGGAACTCCGTGCCTCGATGCATCCAAGCGAGCTCCGCGCCACGAGCTTCTACCTGTGCCTGCACATAGAAACTGTGGTGGTGTCAGTACTCAACTGTACTGATGGAGTGAGCTCCTCGCCCACCCATACAAAACCAACACGTTTATTTTACTTTGTGTAATACAAGCCCCTTTACGATTGTCTTTCTAGTCTTGTCTTAGGATCGATTTTAGGACCGATGCCTTGGTCTATTTTGTGTCTCTAGACCGTTACCGTGCCTTTGCGCTAATAACGTACTCATACTTTACCGCTAGACCTTCTCGTTCCAATAACATCAACTTATCACCTTGTGCTTGCCTTTCGTGCCATACTCTGGGACGTAACAACTCGGTTGTACGGTGAACTCGATTCGAGCTTATCTCTGAGGCAGTGCCTCCTCACTAAGTCTTGCCTATACTTGTATTGCGACAACGTGGCCGTGCCTCGCATTCCGAGGTCGTGCCCGGCAACTTAACATAACTCAACCAACTTGCCCTACGGCCCTTCCAGACTTAACTCAGAACGCCTAACCCAACTTATGGAACTGGTGTTGAGAACTCAAACACGATGCCGCATCACATGCCGAAGCCCGTATCTTTACGTATAGCCTCGTAGGCTTTATAATACTTTGGGTGCAACCGAGCACACATTTCACAACACATCGCATACTGTGCTTACACTTCCTTTGTTACGATCGACACCGTGCATCCGAATTCGCCGCGTAGCACGCCAATTATCTATATGAGAGGCCACTGGCATGACAAGCCATCGCGGACATAGCTCGGGTAGGCGGCGGGTCCTTCAGCGTAGGTAGCGAGCCCCGTTGAAAGCCCCCGACTACCCACGCAATAAAAGCATGCGCTGCTATAACGTCTACCTCCTAGGATGACTGGGCTCGGTACCCCGGCGTATAACTGTAGGAACGAAATAGTAAAGCGTAATACTCTAGAGTGGGGGTGAATAGAGTTGGCAGCGGAATAATGCTAATTAAAAATGTTAGCAGCACAATCACAGAATATTAATCACATAAATAATGTAAAGGCAAAGTTAAGGGAGCAAACGCAAAGACATCGATGTATACTGGTATCCCTCTGTTGAGGACTAATCCAGTCGGTAGAACTCTTGCTACCAGTTGAATCCACTATTGGAAAAATCGCAAGTTTTCTTACGTAGTCCTTGCAACTTCTACAACGCGAGCTTTGATACGAAGAACTCGTCCAACTTCAAATGTGAAGAGGTATTCTTCAATCAAGCCTTCTGATTACAATCTCTCAGAAACTTCTAGACCGTACCGCACTGGCAAATTGACTAGAGGATTGTAACTGGCTTGGGATCTGAAATTGAAAGCTCTAGAAAACTCTTTGGAAGACTGAAAGCTTTAGATAGAGAGAAGATTGAAAGTGAATGAGTGAATTGAAATGATCGAAATCCTTCTCTATTTATAGGAGTTCCAAAGACAGACTTCTGACAGAATTCGGGCAGAACTCTTTGAGCAAATCTCCGTCAAATCCGCAACTGCAGGAGGACAAAGTTCCAAGGATTCAAAATCACAACGGCCACCAACCGAACTCTGGCCAAACTCGGTCCGAGTTCTGTCAGGGTTAAGTCAGGGTTTAGTTAGGGTTTTTGAAAAAGCTTTTGGTGATTTTTGAAAACCTTTTTGAAAACCTTTTTGTAAACCTTTTTGAGAGGCTATTTTAAAAATATTTTGAACTCATTTAAGGGATAGCCTATTTGCCAGTACGACTCGGTGTACAATATATTCCTAGACTCAAATAAAATGAAAATATATTGCATAAGGAATTTACAGACTCGAGTAGGCAAACAGATCTTCGGTCTTGAATTCAGTGGATAGCCAATCTTGATCATGTCCAAGAATCCGAGATGTTTCGACTAGCTTCGTATATCCAGACAGAGTTTGATCAATTATTAAAATCAGGTTGACCATATGACCAATGGGCCAACAATCTTCCCCATTTTGATAATTGACAAACTATGAATGATATAACATTAAGCTTGTTCAAAAATATCAAAAAGTAGAAGTAGAATTGTTCATATCCTGTATTCTCAAAAAAATGTTAGATCTTTAATTTTCTCCCCCTTTGTCACTTAGCAAAATAATTGTAAAAGAAAAGGCTCCCCCGCAATCAATGCATAAGTAACAAATAGTGAGAAAACATATAAAAAAATAAGGCATAAAATTAGAGAAATATCATTACAGGCATGTATTGTTTCAAAATATAAAAAAAATCTCAGGCATGCAATTTCACAGACAGTTTGTAATGAAGAAGCAGTATAAAGAGATAGTGCTAAAACTGAAACAAAGTGCTGAAATAAACTGAAATGCCATAACTGAAACACCATAAACATGTCCATAAATGAAAATAGTACTGAAGCAAACTAGAAAGTACTGCTAAAAAATTAAATAGTACTGATAAAAACTTGGAATGTTGGAGCATTTCCAAGTGTAGAATAAAATGTCACAAAAAAAATCAAATCACATCTCCTCATCACTATCCTCGTCATCATCAACATCAGCTCGACCAGCATGTCCTGAAGGACCAGCACCAGAAGTACCAACGCCAGAAGGATGAGTAGGGGCGCCAGCATAGAACTCACCAACGTAATCACGAGGTGCACGATACCAATCATAGGCGTTACCTGGCTGGAAGTAGGCATGGACAGCCTCATACTCACAACGGTAACCCGAAAAAGCTGGATCTCGAGGGATGGAACCGGCTGAATGACCAGTCTGAGCGAACGAAGATCAGCCAAGGATTTGCCATCGCCTGATAACGGGTGACGTCGCGGAACTCACGCTCGCGAGCCATATCCGTCATCGAGACGTGCAAAGCAGATAAATGCTGATGTATGCCCTCAAATGTCATGGCATACTGATGAGGTGGTGGAGGAGGTGCAGTAGGAGTAACACGAGGTGGAGCTGTAGCAGTCATGCTACGACAAGATAACTGAAAAAACTTGGGCTCAGGGTCCTGAGTACAAGTCGACAGATCGATATCGAAGCGCTGAAAGATGCGTGGGAGAATCATCGCGTAAGAGAGATTTCTATCTCTTGTACGACAACGACCCATCATCTGAATCATGGTCTTAGGGGCAGAAAAAGGAATCCCCTTAAGAATGTGGTACATGGCGGACAGCTCAAGAGATGTCACATCATCCTTGGAAGTAGATTTTGGAAGAATAGTGGAATAGATGATGCGATGCAATTCATAGTTAAACAAGTTCAGGTTGTTAGCCTTGAACTTTCCAGAGCGTACTCTATCAGGTGCACAGAGTTCCGCTTTGAAACTTCCGAGTGTTGTGCCTTCGGAAAAATCAAAATCAGTGATATCGACTAGCGGTTCACCTTCGTTAGGGATACCAAGGATCTCCGCTAAGAGGCTATCATCGAAATTGATATCAATACCTCCAACACGAGTGCTCACATCAAAAGTGTCTAACATGAGATTGCAATAAAATAATCTAATGGCATTAGTTGCTATAGGGAAGCAGATTTTAACAAAAAGATGTAACCCTAATGCCTCAAATAAATGACGATGATCAGGAAATACAGTCCATTTGACTGGAGCGCCTGTGCATATGGATCGCATAGAAAAATTACCATACCACAGTAGGCTTGGTCGAGGGTTTGAAAGAAAAACCCGTCGAACGCACCGTCGCTCGTTTGGACCGGCGAGAAGAGGGAATCCGTATGCGGATGCGAAGATGACCCTTCCTCACTAGGGGTCGTCTTCTTCCTCTTAGATGGATTGAATTTAGGTGCCATTTGTGCAAATTGGAATAAAAATGCACTAATTGAAAGATGGAGAGAGATGGAGTTATACCTCACGAAATCAAAATATGTCGTAGAGAACGACGATCTCCGCACGATTCCAAATTTTGGAGAGATTTCACCTCTTGGATTGGATGGAATAGGGTGGTGAAGAACTAGGGTTTTGGTGCTCGGGTCGGCTGCTGCTGCTGTTTGAAATAATTTGGAAGCAATGAAGAAGAAGGGCTGCTCGGGTCTGTATATATAACCAGACACCCTCAACCGAACTCGGACCGAATTCGGTCAGAGCTCTGGCCGAATTCGCCTAGGGTTCTTCATAGTTAATTTTTGCCATTCTTTTTCATTGTCTCATTTCAAATATTTAATTCAAAGATTAGTTATTTTAGCCTTCAATTAACATAATTAATATTATTTTATGATTTAAATGTCGTTATACAGCGACTGTCTTAGATTAGCTGTAGGAGTACTGTCCCAGCTGGCGGAGGTTCACCGGGGAACTCTTAAGTACCGCTTCGCTTCAACAGTAGTTGTGGTGACAGACAGACTCTTTATTGGCTTGTCTCTAACACAGTTTTTGCATAATAATATAATCATAAAACAAAATTAATTAATATTATTGACGTCCAAAATTCCTAATTCTCGACGTAAATAATTGAAACGATCTTCCGCTAGAGATTTAGTGAAGATGTCAGCTAGTTGATTTTCAGTATCTATGTACACAAGGTTTATATCTCCATTTTGATGATGATCTCTAAAAAAATGATGTCTAATCTCGATATGTTTAGTACGAGAATGATATACTGGATTCTTAGTCAAATTAATAGTGCTCGTGTTATCACAGAAATAGGAATATGTGTATAAAATAAATCATAGTCTTCTAGGGTTTGTTTCATCCATAAAATCTGAGCACAACAACGTCCTGCGGCGATGTACTCAGCCTCTGTTGTTGATAGGGCTACAGAATTTTGCTTTTTACTAAACCATGAGACTAAAGCCTTGCCTAAGAAATGACAAGTGCCGCTGGTACTTTTTCTATCAACTTTGCATCCAGCAAAATCTGTATCCGAATAACCAATAAGGTCAAAGGACTTAGTTTTGGGATACCACAAACCAACAGAAGAAGTGCCTTTAAGGTATCGAAAGATACGCTTAACTGCAGACAATAGTGATTCCTTTGGGTTAGCTTGAAAACGTGCACACAGGCAAACACTAAACATTATATCTGGACGACTAGCAGTTAAATAAAGTAAACTACCAATCATACCTCAATACTTACGTGTATCGACTGGCTTGCCTTGTTCATCTGAATCAAGCTTTGTTGAAGTTGCCATTGGAGTGCCAATAGGTTTGACATTGTCCAGATCGAACTTCTTTAGCAAGTCTTTTGTGTACTTGGCTTGATTTATGAATGTTCCATTATCAGTTTGTTATTTGCAATCCGAGAAAGAATTTCAGCTCTCCCATCATACTCATCTCAAACTCATTCTGCATACACTTAGAAAATTCTTGACACAGAGATTCGTCAGTAGATCCAAATAATATCATCAACATAGATTTGAATTAAAAGAAGTTTGCCATTAAAAGACTTAATAAACAGTGTAGTGTCAACCTTGCCTTTTGAAAAGCCGTTGTCAAGTAGAAAAAAGCTTAGACGATCATACCAAGCACGAGGGGCTTGTTTTAAACCGTATAGAGCTTTCTTCAACTTGAAAACATGATCAGGGTTTTTGAAATCTGTGAAACCTGGAGGTTGTGCTACAAAAACTTCTTCTTTTATAAAGCCATTTAGAAAAGCACTCTTGACATCCATTTGAAAAAGTTTGAAATTATGAAACATGCAAATACACATAACATGCGAATGGATTCTAATCTCGCAACTGGGGCATAAGTTTCATCGTAGTCGATACCTTCTTCTTGATTGTATCCTTGAGCTACGAGTCGAGCCTTGTTACGAGTCACTAAACCATTCTCATTTAGTTTATTTTGGAATATCCAACGGGTGCCAATGACCGGATGATCAATAGGCTTGGGAACAAGTTCCCAAACTTGATTCCGTTCAAATTGGTTTAATTCCTCTTGCATAGCATCTATCCAAAAACTATCACTATATGCTTCATTAATAGTTTTGGGTTCTAGCTGTGAAATAAATGCAACACTAGAAACAATATCTCTACAGGATGTACGAGTACTTACTCCTTTGGTAATATCACCAATTACCAAATCTTTTGGATGATCAGCTGTAAATTTCAACCTTTTTGGAAGATTCTGAAGATAGCTGGTTCCTGGATCTTCTCTAGGAGGTTCAGCTAGTGCAGAGCTTGGTTGAGGATCAGCTGATGTTGAGCTTGGTACAGTTGGATCTTCGTCATTGTCATCGATCGTCATCTGATTTAGTTCATCAAAGGTGACATTGATTGACTCTTCGATGATCATGGTTCTTTTGTTGAAGACTCTGTATCCTTTGCTCTTGGCCGCATAACCTAAAAATATACCTTCATCGGCCTTTTCATCAAATTTTCCCAAATTGTCTTTTGTATTAAGAATAAAACATTTACAGCTGTCATAACTACTTATTATTATTACGATTAATTATTATTATTATCCCATATATATATATATAAGTGTATTAGTATAAATGTTTGCATATTAAATAATCATGTTTTTGTTGCAAATTCGTTTTACATTAAATTGACATTTGGGCACCTTTGTAATTTTAGTTTTGGAAAGGGGGTTGGTGCAAATTTTCATCTCATGGAAAAACAAAACCAATGGACCCATGGTTTCTTTCCTCCCTATGACTCAGCCAAGAAAGAGGAGAGCTGGCCATATTTCTTTCATTCTCTTTTTCCCATGAAGACACTTGTTACTCTCTTAAACACATTTCACTTTCTAAGGATTTTCTCTTTCTACAAAAAAAAAAAACCTTCATCACAACCAGCACACCCACCACCCTTCCTCTCTCTCTCCAGCACTCAATTCCCATCTCCATCCTTTCCTTTCTCATCTCTATCTCTCCTCACCCTCCCCCTCTCCCTCTTCCACCACTGCTGCGGTTGCTGTGCCATACCCGCGCCTCGTCCGTCGCACCCACGCCCGCAGCCCGCCGCACGCCGTCGCGAGAGCCGCGCGCCCGACCGCCGACGGACTGGCCAGCCTCCTCCCTCCGTCTACCCTCCATCTCCTTCCTCCTCTTCTCATTGTTGATGTTGTTGCCGCCGGATCCGACACCACCCCGCCCGCCGCCACCGGACCCGACACAACCGCCTCCTCTTCTCCGGTCTTCATCTCCTCCCTCTTCTTCATTCCAAAACCATAGGTATACTTCTTCCCTTCAAAATTTTCCTCTTTCTAAATCTAGGTTAATTTTTAGAAGAATTAGTTGTTGTTTAAAATTGTTGTTATTGAAATAGGGTTGAATTGGGAGAGAGTTGGGAAAGGAAGAGAATTCTAGGTTTTGCTCAAAACAAAGGCAACCCCTCTCCTATCATAAATCTTTTAATTTTATTCATGTCAAATTCCTATATTGTTCCTTAAATTGTTTGATATTAGTTATTATGAAATAAATGACTATATCCAAAAATTGAAATTGTTCTAGTGGGTCATTGGAAATGAATTGTGCATGACGTAGAAATTGGGAATGTATGAATATGGTTATTCTAGTGTGCTAGATTATGAGGAGTTGCTTGTGAGGTGTAAGTAGATTAGGGATCTAATCTTAAGCCCCAAATGTGAAATTCTCTTATGGATTAGCTATATTATTTATTATGTCTGTAAGGGTATAAGTTTATAATCGTGTATGTTAGATGTCGTACACTTGCCAATTTGGGTCTAAATTCAAGTAGTACTCATAAATCCCTCTTCGGAATACTTTAAGTTGCTTTATGGTTCAAATGGAAAATTTTACATTCAAAATTGAAGGATTAACCGCTGCTCTAAATAGAAATATGATTAATTTTATATTTTAGATGACATTTCAGGCCTAAGAATTAATAATTATTATAATCATGCATGGTACTTCCAATGCAAGTTTTGGATTTCTCCGACTCGATTTCGTAACCCGATAGGTCATTAGGAATTATTAAAAATAGAATTCAGCACATCTAATAATTTATTTAGACTATACTGCACATTGCAAAAGAGACATTTATGTATTGATTAGCCTCAATATTTTATAATAAAGATTCTAGATCGTACTGGTTCTAAAATTAGCCTCTGACCCATACATATGCCTTGTACATTTAATCCAACATGATCTTAGACCAATATCAATATAAATGATATACTGAGACAGAGAAATTTATTATGTTTAATAGTTCTTAGGCCTTGTCGGGGTCAAATTAAGCTAATGACAAAATAGTTAATATGTGTTTGTTAAATTCAGCATTACAAAAACCTTATGACCATTTAGATATTAGAAAGAAAGAAAATACGTAGAATGGGTCTTTATACCTTAAAGTAGACTAGAATACAGAATCCAGAATCAATATTTAACAATTTGAACCGAAATCCATCAAATTTTATCGTAGATGCCAAATTTTAAATATTCTATATTTATCGATATAGTTATAGATTCGATTGTTAAATTTTATTAAATTTCAGTAACTTTCAGAATTTTTTTCAATTATCTGGAATCTTGAATTTATGTATGCATAATTATATATTTGATTTATAATAGTTAATAAAATATTAATTTTTGATTTCTTTGGATTAATCAAAACCTTATAAATTGTCGTGCAAGTATAAAGTGTTTTGATTTATCTTTCACGTGCTATGATGACTAACGAAAATGCTAGATTACTTGTGTTTTGATAGAGTACCAGAGAGTTGACCATTTGCTACCATTTAGTACTGCAAATGGGTAAGAAATGCTAAGAACACTTGCTAGGTAAGAAGTTGAATATTCTCACTTTATGGAATTTAATTTATAAATATATAATGCGTGGTTCCGGTGTTGAGAGTTGCTCCACCGAAGGGGTCGGCGTACCCGAGATTTTATATATTGCGTGGTACTGGTGTTGAGGGTTGCTCCACCGAAGGGGTCGGCGAACCCGGGTTTATGTTTTATAATAATGTCTATTGTGAAAATTTCGGGCTCCAAAATACAAAGGAGACTCTGCCGAAATTTTTGAAAAATTTCCAGAGTTAGCCATTTTAGAAAGTCGAAATGATTAAACCACAGTTCTTAATTTTACCAAATTTTCTAGTACAAACATAATCCTGAAATCTTTGAAAGTGTTGCCTTAGGCGCACAAATTCTAGTTTAACATTTTATTTCCGCTAAGACGGAATCTCCTGCTTAACTTTATTCTCGTTTAAGTGTTTCTCTATCACACGAAAAACGAGATACAAAAGAAATGTACTTTAACTAAGTTACATTTCGGTAAGATTGCATTTGGGATGGGAGAGATAAACTTTGGATCACACCTTCGAAATCTTTGCAATATTATATTTTACAAAACTGATCAGTTCCTGTTACCGGCACTCGTATGGCCATACGGGTCTGTCGGGGTGAGGCTTAGCTCACTTCCTGTTGTCCTGTTCCTGTTTTCCATTGGATCCCGAATCCCCGAATTCGGCCCTGTAAATATCCAATGTAGCCTGCTCCGATATTCTTGAAAAATTTCAAGTCATACGACAATTGTTATAACACTTGATTCCGATAACTCGAAAAACCATTCATGTGTTATCCTGATTATCATCAATATGTGATCCTGATACTAATGGGACGGATAAATCTAAGCACCGCCCATTTAGTATAAACCTGATCCCGGTAAATGGGATTATTGTTGAGAAAATAGAAGTTGTGTGATCCAGAATTATTTCTCTAAATATTGCATTTTTCATACAAGATTTGTTTGATTGTTACACATTTATACCTGACACCGGCATTCTTTTAGGAAAAGATGTTAATACAATAAGAAATTTTTATCAGTGAATATACCTTTTAAATTATCCTTTCCCTCAGTTCAATTTCGATAATTTTATCATCTTACCTTACCCATTTTATTCCTTTGACTAAGGGCTTGCTCGTCGTATTGACGACTTAGTTTTGTTCACTAGGTTTGATGAAGGTCAGGAGATAATGCAAATGCACACTGAAGAGAAGCTTTATGAATGAGACAAAGAGGAGGTTGACTTGGTATCAACTAGTAAAACTTTGTAGCTGGTAATGTAATATATGTATTGGGTTAATGGTTGTAATCGGGTAGAATAATAAAATTTCTATTTATAGTTTAGAATATCCTTTAATCAAACTGTCATTTATATTTTTATGCATCATGTGACCTGTGATCAACCTATCCTAGAACCCTACGGGCGACAATCGCGAATATGGGTACTGGAGTATTCATATGTCGCGTAGCCTGGGGATGTGGTTACGTACTCGGCTCGCCTTATTTTGGGAACGGGGCGTGACAACAGCCAAATATTCTAACGTAAGAAACTGAAGGAATTCTATCAAACCATAACGCAAATGGAGTCTTCTTCGATTTGGGTCGAATTAGAACTCTATTGAGAACAAAGCAAGCTGTATTGACAGCTTCAGCCCAGAAATATTTGGGTAGACTAAACTGGTTTAACATTACTCTGGCCATTTCGGTTAGAGTTCTGTTCTTACGTTCCACAACTCCATTTTATTGTGGAGTCCTAGGGTA
This sequence comes from Iris pallida, assembly GCA_029216955.1. Lineage (NCBI taxonomy): Eukaryota > Viridiplantae > Streptophyta > Magnoliopsida > Asparagales > Iridaceae > Iris > Iris pallida. Next base: position 13,400 of record JANAVB010037332.1, on the reverse strand, counting down.
GGAGAACTCGTGTATAAAACCGTGTGTGTCACAAAATTGCTCAAAATTAGCATTCTCGAATTCGCCACCATGATCGCTTCTAATGCGAGTGATCATGTAACCTTTTTCATTCTGAACTTTCTTGCAAAAGACGACAAATTCGGATAATGCATCATTCTTGCGTGTCAAGAAATATACCCACGTGTATCTAGAGAAATCATCTACAATTACAAAAGCATAAAGTTTACCTCCGAGGCTAGCAACTCTGCTAGGACCAAATAAGTCCATATGAAGCAATTGTAGAGGTTTAGTAGTACATACTGCGTTTACTGACTTGAATATGGATCTGGTAGCTTTGTTCCTTTCACATTGGCTGCATACCGAATCCTTCTTGAATGTAATGTCCGGTAAACCGCGTACTAGCTTCTTTGTGGATAATCTTGATATTTTATCCATATTAGCGTGACCGAGTCTCATATGCCACAGATGACTCTCATCACTTTTGGCCATTAAGCATCTACATGAAATGTTAGTTTCTTCTAACAAATAGAAAACATATATATTGTCTTCTCTGATACCTTCAAAGATAGTACTACCTGTTGAGCTATCAACTATAGTACATTTGTCTTTGCCAAAGTTGATGCCATAACCATGATCAGCTAGATGACTTATGCTGAGTAGATTATGTTTCAACTCGGTAACCAGACAGACATCCTTAATTACAGGATAGAGAGACTTACCAACATCACCGATACCAATAATATACCCTTTCAAGTTATTACCGAAGGAGATATAGCCTTCCTTCTTTTTCTTCGACAGTGTTGCAAATAGGGTAGCATCACCGGTCATATGCCGTGAGCAACCGCTGTCGATGATCCATTTGCTTCTAGCATGTGAAGGGTGTTTCACCTACAAAACAGTTTGCAGATGAAACTTTTGGTACCCATTTCTTGTAGGGTCCTGAATTGTTAGCTTTTGGTATCCAGGCATAAATATTTAAATCTACAAGCTTTCTTATTCTACATGCAGATGAAATATGACCAATGAGGCCACAATAATGACATTGTGCATGTCGAGTGTTGAAAGCTGAGTGGTGTGCATGGTTGGTAGGTTTGGGTTTTCTAGTATAGAAGAAAGCATACCTATAATCTTGTTTGGGCTTAACCTTTTGGGGTAAAGGTTTTATAGGGTTAGGTCTGACAGTGTTTGGTTTGGGAATGTTCCGATTTTTCGGTAAGTGACACGTGTTAGGTTAGGAAGCAGCAGGCTCAGGCTGTTTTCTTAACCTAATTTCTAATCTTTTGGAAGTGTCATACAACTTAGTATAATCAGAAGTGAGTGATTCCATTCTGATTTATGCACATCGAAGACTTTTCTTCTCTATAGAAATTTCTTCCTTAAGTTGGTCAATAATTTTGTCTTTCTCTTCAGATGACTTGGTAGTCTCGTGTAATAAGAGCTTTATTGAAGAAAGCTCACCAGACTCACTAACATTATTTCTAACCTCAGCTAGTAGGTCGGTAAGTCTACCTATTTCACCTTTATACTCTTTGAGTACCTTCTTAGAGGTCTGATACTTGCTACGCAGTTTCCTGTAATCAGTCATCAGGTCACTGAAGGCATCTCCTAATTGCTCAAAGGTGAAGTCATCATAAGTATCAACTACAGGTTCAGTAGGTACCTGATCGGATGCCATAAAGCATACGTTTACAACGTCTTCTGATTGTTCGTCTTCTGAGTCGCTGGCTTCACTTTTATGCAATATGCTAGTGTTGGCATACTTCCGTGATGTTGATCTTTTCAGGTTCCCTTTTTCATACCTGTTGCTTTTCTTGCTTGATGATGAGTTTGTGGGACAATCCTTCTTCATGTGTCCCTTCTTCTTGCAACCATAGCAGACAGCATCTTCTTGGTACCAGTTGTTGCTGTTGTTCTCTTTGACTCTCTTCTCATGTCTCATGAATCTTTTGAACTTCCTTGCTAGGAGTGCTTGATCTTCAGCGTCAGATCCACTGCTGTCTGAGTCATCTTCAGCAACTTTTCTGTGCTGAGCCTTGAGAGCGATCGTCTTCTCCTTTGGTGCAGGCTCTTCAAAATCTTATAGCTCCATTTCATGAGTGAGTAGCTTACCCATGAGTACTTCGAGGGACATAGTTGTGAGGTCGTTCCCTTCAATGATTGCAGTAGCCTTTGGAATCCAGTTCTTGGTGAGAGCTCGCAGGAGTTTGCGAATCTTTTCATGGTTACTGTAATCTTTGCCTAGGGAGGACAAAGGATTTACAATATCCAAGAACCTCTCGAACATTTGTGTAACTGTTTCGTTGGGCTTCATCTTGAACGCCTCGTACTCTTGAGTAAGTCTGCTGACTTTAGATTCTTTGACTTGAGTCGTGCCTTCATGTGTGACTTCAAGTAGCTTCCACACTTCATTAGCCATTGTGCAGATAGACACCCTGTTAAATTCAGTTCTGTCTAAAGCACAAAAAAGAGCATTAATGGCACGTGCGTCAAGACTGGCCCTTTTCTTTTCTTCCTCTGTATATCTGCTATGGGGTTTTTCAACTAAAACTCCATCAACATTTATACGAGGTGGCTTTTGATAGCCATCAAGAACAATGGACCATAAATCAAAGTCAAGAGATTTCAAGAAAAAACTCATCCGTATTTTCCAATATGTATAATTCGTACCATCAAACAGTGGGGGTCTGTTTGTGGCCTGGCCTTCACTTGTGAATTTCACAGTTGCCATGTGTTGTGCTGTGATCTATATAACAGTTAATTAAATGAATAAATAATTGCACTGTTACCTTTGCTTTACCTGTAACACCCGCTCTGATACCAATTGTAGGAACGAAATAGTAAAGCGTAATACTCTAGAGGGGGGGTAAATAGAGTTGGTAGCGGAATAATGCTAATTAAAAAAATGTTAGCAGCACAATCACAGAATATTAATCACATAAATAATGTAAAGGCAAAGTTAAGAGAGCAAACGCAAAGACAGCGATGTATACTGGTATCCCTCTGTTGAGGACTAATCCAGTCGGTAGAACTCTTGCTGCCAGTTGAATCCACTATTGGAAAAACCGCAAGTTTTCTTACGAAGTCCTTGCAACTTCTACAACGCGAGCTTTGATACGAAGAACTCATCCAACTTCAAATGTGAAGAGGTATTCTTCAATCAAGCCTTCTGATTACAATCTCTCAGAAACTTCTAGACCGTACCGCACTGGCAAATTGACTAGAGGATTGTAACTGGCTTGGGATCTGAAATTGAAAGCTCTAGAAAACTCTTTGGAAGACTGAAAGCTTTAGATAGAGAGAAGATTGAAAGTGAATGAGTGAATTGAAATGATCGAAATCCTTCTCTATTTATAGGAGTTCCAAAGGCAGACTTCAGACAGAATTCGGGCAGAATTCGGGCAGAACTCTTTGAGCAAATCTCGGTCAAATCCGCAACTGCAGGAGGACCAAGTTTCAAGGATTCAAAATCACAACGGCCACCAACCGAACTCTGGCCGAACCCTGGCCAAACTCGGTCTGAGTTCTGTCAGGGTTAAGTCAGGGTTTAGTTAGGGTTTTTGAAAAAGCTTTTGGTGATTTTTGAAAACCTTTTTGAAAACCTTTTTGTAAACCTTTTTGAGAGGTCATTTTAAAAACATTTTGAACTCATTTAAGGGATAGCCTATTTGCCAGTACGACTCGGTGTACAACATATTCCTAGACTCAAATAAAATAAAAAATACATTACATAAGGAATTTACAGACTCGAGTAGGCAAACAGATCTTCGGTCTTGAATTCAATGGATAGCCAATCTTGATCATGTCCAAGAATCTGAGATATTCCGACTAGCTTCGTATATCCAGACAGAGTTTGATCAATTATTAAAATCAGGTTGACCATATGACCAATGGGCCAACAATAACCAGTCTAGGCAGAAATCTATGTCGATAAGGTGTCCAATGACCACGCACCTACGAGACATCTAGACTCACGTAAATGCATGGCCTAATTTATTGGTACGACTGGAAACAATCCTTAGCACTCGTGCTCTGAACTATACTTTGCGTAACGTACATCGGGACCGCGAGACTCCCAACCGAGGGACCGCCTCGAACATCTTAATGTGTATAAGAACGCGAGACTCCCAACCGAGGGACCGCTTCGAACTTCTTAACTTGGATAGGAACGCGAGACTCCCCACCGAGGGACCGCCTCGAACTTCTTAACTTGGATAGGAACGCGAGACTCCCAACCGAGGGACCGCCTCGCATACTTCTTTGAACTCGAGGGAACGACTACTACGTAGCCTTCCAACTTAACCTGAACAAAACGTGTTCCTTAAGTGCCATGGACCGTGGCTAACTTTACATCGTGCCAACCGTGGCTCGTGCCTTTAACTGACTTCTGTCCTACGCGACGCTATCACCCAAGTCATACGTTATATGACGGCCCTTGAGATCGTGGGACTATTTAACTTGACAACCGCAGAAAGAGCGGGACGACACTTGGAATGGCTTAGGTCGACCGGAATAACTTTGCCTAACTTACTCAAGCCTACAACTTAACCCGAGGGACGAGCCAAGGCTATGCCAAGCCTTGCGCAGTGGAAACGTGCTTGCTTTATTGAGCATTTACGCGGGCGACGCCTATTCACTTAGGCTAACTCATCGTTTGTGTCGAATACCAACTTTCCTTCTTCCAAGTCACGGGACGAAGGACCGAGTGTCATTTTCAAAGCAACCGTACAATCATTCTAAGCCGACCGTGGGACGTTTTCTATGTTCTAAACTCGATTCGACCCGTCGGGATTACTCCCTTAGCTATGTGGATTCGTCTCTATTATTAGCAAGCCTATTGTGCAAGTTGAAAACACACGAATTATTAAGTGAAGGCTAAGATGAGGCAAGCTCACCGAAACTACCCCACCTGAGCGATGTCTTCGAGTCTCCGTTGTAAGGCCAAGTCCGAACGCCGTCGGCGTTTCGATTCCTCCAATTGACTTCGCGGGACGGGACACTACATAATTTTAGAAGAACCATTCACTCCAGGAATGAATGATGATATTTAAATCACTATACATCTCGTATCCAGGTTCCCCTGGGATTACATCATCAAAGGGTCGTTTAAACGTCTGTATTAAATAACAAATTGTCAAGAGGTCGTCGTCGAAGTGCACGTTGAAGTATCCACGTATGTCGAGCACGCGAAGACCCTTGCAGTTGTATATGATAGATCGCAGCGTGTCTCTATTGAACATGCCGAATCCCATCTGTAGGTGCTCGAGACGCGGCATCGAATCAGCTACGACCTTTCCCTCCGTCTCGTTCTGCGTGTTCAGCACGAATCTGTTCCTGAGCATAAAATCTGGAGGGGGCATGTTCCTCCTCGGCTTGACCAGACGGTGGCAATACTTTCCAACGAAAAATATTCCAGTCGACGTGATATAGAGGCAGTAGCTAATGTCGAGTTCTTCCAGCATCGAGAGAAACTCCAAGTGTCTCACGAAAGTTTCATCACTCACGTCGTACTTCGGAATGCGCAGCACCCTTAGAAATTTCCCACTGTATTATAAAAATGGGAAAACATCAATAGAAATTAACAAAAGTATATGTAAAATTTTGTAATAGAAAAAATAAAGTATTAGAATAATGCCAAATAAAATTTTGCACAGGCCTTAAACATGCAAAACGGAAGGCTGCTTCGTCGAGCTTGTACGCGGAGAAGGACCCTAGATGTCCCCCACTACGAGCCACGAGCTTCTTTATGGTCAAACTAATCTCAGCGGTTTGCTGGGTCCTCCGGCACCACTTTACCAAGTCGACGTTAGACCAATAGTCTAAGGGACCGTTGAGCGCCTTCCACCACGAATGGCAAACTGGGACCACGTTGCACATTACCTCGTCCGCCGGCATCCCCGATAGTACCAGTATCATCGAGAGAATCTCGGTAGGGATGACGGCCCATCCGCTGCAGTTGATCTTGCTCTTGCTCCTTTCCATTGCGACTGTTCTTCTTCTTATTTGTTTGTTTCTCTCTAGTTGGATGGGTTCTTTTCTTTGGAAAAGGATATTTAACCCCTCGTTTCGGGGGTGTAACCCGCTCGTGGAGGGGTGTGACCGAACAAGGCACGAATCTATTGGAAAATAACGGTAATGCCACTGTATTAATATTAACAATTAGTCATTTGGGCTCCCAACATATTTGGGTGATGCTATCTCCCATTATGTGGCATCTGACATGGCAGATGACATAACAGCTGACATGGCAAATTTTAAACCCAAAAATTAATTACCCAATTTTTTTTAATGTTAATGTTAATGTCAATATTAATATTAATATTAATATTAATGTTAATGTTAATGCTAATGCTAATGCTAATGTTAATGTTAATGTTAATATTAATATTAATGTTAATATTAATGTTAATATTAATTAATGTTAATTTAATATTAAATTATTTATTTACTATTAATGTTAATTTTAAATTTAATTTTATTGTTAAATTTTGCCATGTCAGCTGTCATGTTAGCAACCATGTCATATGCCACATAATGGAAGATGGTATCGTCCAAATTTTTTGGGAGCCAAATAGCATTTTCGTAATATTAGTTTCAATTATATTGTAAATTTTAAATTAACATAAAAGCCAATGTAGATTTAATATTAATGCTACTGTTAAATTTTTCCGATCATACCTCGATACTTACGAATGTCGACCGAGATACCGTCTTCATCATTATCAAGTTTTGTAGTTGTTGCCATAGGAGTCCCCATTGACTTGGATGAGTCAACTGTTGGGAACCCTTTGTCACGCTTCGATTCGGGAAATCGCTCGCCCTCGCTAGATTTCATCCGAATCATCGTTCTCGCTGGGGCATCTCCATGTCGCATGTCCGAACGCCAATGCGGTAGCTCCTCTTGAACGCTAAGGACTCCATGCCTCGGCACGTCCAAGCCGAGCCCCGCCTCGAGCCGAACATATCCTGATCGCTTCGATACGGGTTGCTAGCCCAATATCCGAAGGATCCCAAACTTACTGATATCATAGCTTATCACAACACTGGACGGTCGTAACCCGTCCTAATGATGTGAACCATAAATACCATACATAATTCCCTCCTTTGAACTACTCGGTTGATTTGGCCTACCGCGCCCATGCCACACTCCGTTGCAAGGCGACGATTTGGTTTTGCGGACACTTTACTGAATAAGGCAAAATGTCGACCTATTATCATCCAGCGTAAAAGTATAGCCTGCACACCAGATCAACTAAAATCAGCACTTGCTCAAACGGGACTTATCCTTTGCATCGATTCGATTCATAGATTCTAATCGACTCAAAGCCTACCTTTGGCCAACGTAACTGTTGCATCTTTGTCCCCAAACAGACTGGGAATGCCATCATCTGCCAGCCTCCCTACCGAAACCAAGTTATAGCGCAAACTCAGTACATGGCGCAGTGTTTCCATCACCCAAGTCATACTTTATATGATGAGCTTTGAGATTGTTGTGGTGCCCCGTCCCTACATCGACTCCCGTTTTCGTCCACGGGATGCGCGAGAAAGGAACAATGTCGCTACCGATTCGGTTGGGACCGATAGGTCGGAATCGGCCGGGTCGATCGAATGGGAACGATTGAATTAAGATCAATTCCACGTTATGGAATGGCTTCTTTGGAACCAAGTCCTATATTCAGCGGGTTGCAGGTGATCGCGTAGGCGACGTCAGCGCAGCCAACCAGTCGCTCGCTTGAAGCAAGTCTAAGGCGAGTGGCTGACCTCCTTCGCCTCGTTCCTCTACTTCAAAATCAATATGTGAAGTAAATGAATGCTTTTCATAATAGTGTAGAATCAAAAGAAACTCCGAACTTCTGCGACGGTGCTAGGTACTGGCCATTGACTCTATGGCCACTATCTTTTGGGGGTCCACTTTCACTCCACCTCTGGTGATGATGTGACCTAAGTACGAGATACGATCCAGCCAAAACTCGCACGTACTGAACTTCGCGTACAACTGGTGTTCCCTGAGTATCTAAAGAACTATACGAAGATGCTGCTACTCTGCCTCACTCTTGCTATAGACTAAGATGTCGTCTATGAACACTATCACGAACTGATCCAAATAGGGCATGAAGATACGATTCATGAGGTCCATGAATACGGCTGGCACATTGGTCGCTCCAAATGGCATAACAAGGAACTCCCAATGTCCATACCTCGATCTGAATGCCGTCTTCGGGATGTCTTGCTCTCTGAATCTGATCTAATGGTACCCTCACCGCAAGTCAATATTCGAGAATACAGCCGCTCCCTTGAGCTGATCAAATAAGTCATCAATGTACGATAATCAACACATAATCTTGACGTACCATCCTTCTTCTTCACAAGAAGCATTGGTGCTCCCCAAGGCGATCCACTAGCACGAATGAATTCCTTGGTTCTGAGTTCTTCAATCATCTTGTACAAGATTTCTAACTTTGAAGGTGCCATCCTGTAGACTCTCTCCGATACTGGTGCCGTCCCTGGAATCAAGTCGATGGTGAAAACTCTGCCTTACCGGAAAATGAAAACTCTGCCTCACCGGAAATACCAAAAATAATCCTGCCAATATGGCAGTCTATTCTTGTGTATTGCTCCTTCAACCAATCCATTCCTAGGCCAAGGGACCGATTCGGCCCGCCGCAAAAGGGTCGCCGTCTAACCAAGCTATAGTCCGTGATGGCTTGACATTGCCAGTGGCCTTCACACCCTTTCACTGCTTAACAAATGTACGTGACACAGGACGGTGCTTGCTATACTTCGATAGCCCAACAAAACTCTTTTCTAATGTGTTCGTGCAACGACTTGACAAGCAAGGGCTACGTCAAGCCTTGCATCGAGGGAACGTGCTGTGCACGCGTTCGACTTGAATAATCAAGTTCTTTGGGTGCATAGACTTAAGCAAGAAGCAGTGAAATACGACTTAAACTACGGGACAAGCGAATGTTAATATTGATTGTAGTTCCAATTACATTTTAAATAAAAAAGAATGCAATTTTAACTTTAACTAGTTTGAAGTAAATGTTAAATCAAAAACTATTTTAAATTTTAGTATTAATATTAGTTTCAATAATATTATAAATTTTAAATTAACAGGAATGCCACGGTATTAGAAACCTAGCTGATGTCACGTTGCTCGGTTAGTGTTCGTCTAAACTCGTACGTGCGAACTAGTTATTAGTAATGAAAACCAAAAATTGAATTTTAAGTTTAAAATCTAGTCGAGCTCGATCCTTTCTCTTTATCCCATCTCCCACACACTCTCTCTCTCTCTCTCTCTCGGGTTCTCTCTCACAGGTTGTGTTCACTAATACCATATCATTAGAAATATTTATGCAACAGATCCCGTAGCATTAAATGCTGCTGCATGCGTTATCCTACACAATTTAATAATAAATACTGATATCATATCATTAGAAGAGTAAAAGTTGTCTTGGAAGTTGTAAAAAATTACTTTGTATTGTCTTTTCAATACTTTTTTGCATTGGAGATGGCTTTTTAAACTTATTGTCATTTGTGAATATAATCTTGCCGCCTATACAAGATATTGTCTTGTGCCTCATGCCACATAGGATGCACAACACATAACAAGACAATAGGGTTGCGTAGCATTAAATGCTGCTGCATGCGTTATCCTACAGAAGAGGGCCATGTGGAGAATGCTGCTGCATGCTTCCTCATGCGTTATTAGCTATACAATTTAATAATACATGTACCCAGAAGACGAGAAAGTTGTGTTGTTAAAAGTTGTTTTCTTAAAATTATGCTTGCTTCTAGAATCACTCAAGATTTTCATGAGCCATCAAAAGAGGGTCACGTGACGGAGGTACAAGGAAGACGAAAAGGTTATGTTGTTGCCTTGCTAGAAGTTATTTCTTTCTGAATAATACTTTTTGTACCTCCAAATTGTACTTTCAAATTGTCCCTCCTTACGTGGCAGCTGACGTGATATGTTGATCTGGCAGCTGACGTGGCAAATTTTTTTAAAAATAAAAATAAAAATAAAAATTAACATTAAAATTAATGTTAACATTAACATTAACATTAAAATTAATATTATCGTTAACATTAATAATAATATTAATAGTAATATTAACATTAACATTAACATTAATATTAATATTAACATAAATTAATATTAACATTAAATTAACATTGATATTAACGTTAACTTATTATGGAGAAAATTGGGTAGTTAACTTTTTGGATTAAAATTTGCCATGTCATCAGTCATGTCAGATGACACACAATATTATTTAACATGCCACATCAGATGGGAGGGCTATATATTAGAGGGATAATTTGGAGGTACAAATAGCCTACTCTTTCTTCTTGTATTGTTTCTTGTCCTTCGTTTCTTCTGTTGGTTTCTAACACACTCTATTTTTTTCAATGTCGACTTCACATGGAGAAACTGATCGTCGTGTGGAAGATTTAGTTGATGAAAAAAGCTTCCTTTCAAGAGAACTGTCAGATGATTTGGATGATGAGCAAAGTTTGGAAGCTGTTAACTTAGAAGACAGTAAAGAACAAGATGAAAAAAACAATGGAAGAATGCATCATAACGATGACGACGACATCAACGCAAACAACGAAATATTATTTCGCATCACCCTTTCTAATGGATTTAAGAAATGTATTATATTTTTACATTTATTTCTCATATTTATTTTGTTTTATTCTGTTATTAAGGACGACGGTGAATCTCCATTGGATTTCGATGCAGCGACGATGAAAAAAATATTGCAGTCTGCCAACATTAACAAAGATCCAAAACAACTCTTAGAAGAAGATATTGTTGGCCTACAGTTCAACTCTATTGAAGAAGCAGAGACATTCTACCGGATATATTCAAAAGCATATGGTTTCAGTATTAGAAAGAACGAGGTAAAAAAAAAATCTGAGATGGTGATGGTCCGTAGTTGGTGTTGTTCGAATGCGGGATTCAGACACAAGAAATACAAGGAAGCTCCTAACAGGGTTCGTGAGCCAAGAAGTGAAAGCAGAAGTGGTTGTAAAGCAATTTTTTGTATTGGGTACACCGATACAAAGATATGGGTCGTCAAAAAATTTCATGTACTTCACAACCATAGCCTGGCAATGATTATGAAACAGTTTTTTTGAGATCCCATCGTACGATATCACCCGCAGAGTTGGAAGAAATTAAGCTTATGAAGCAATCAGGGATGGGGATTGGAGCGATATGGAATTTAATTGTCCACAAGAAAGGTGGCTGGGAGAAGGTTGGATGGACGAAAAAGGATTTATACAACGCTCTAGCTCAAGATAGTAGAGCACTAGACGATGTTGATGCTACGACAACACTTACATTTCTTCAATCTAAGGAGGGTATTGACCCAGATTTCTTCTACGCGTACAAGGTAGATGAAGATTCCAGATTGACCCATCTCTTTTGGGCTAACGGTGCATGTCGATTCGATTACCAATTATTTGGAGATTCCCTAGCATTTGATTCTACATATAAAACAAATAGAAGTAAAATGCCGTTGGTGGTTCTAGTGGGTACAAACAATCATGCAATGACTTGTGTGTTTGGGTTTCCAATGATCCATAATGAGACTGCAGAGACATATTCTTGGGTTCTAGAAAAATTCCAAGAGTGTATGAATGGAAAATTACCAGTGACGGTTCTCACGGATGGTTGCAGATCCATGAATAAAGCAATTGAGGATTTAATGCCCAGCGTAGTTCATCGAACGTGCTCATGGCATATCCTAAACAATGCAGCCAAACATGTACACCGAGAGGGTTTTCACAATAAATTGAGTCTTCTGATTAAAAGGTACATCGCACACTTGCTACTTTACTTTGAAGTATGTTGTTGTTACAATATTACAACTTTAGTTACTGTCCATGTTTTCTAAACAGGTACTATTCAGAGGAAGAATTTGAAAATCGTTGGCAGCAGATGCTAACGGATTATAATGTAGAGAACAATGAGTGGACCACTGCATTGTACAGAACGAGGTAGCAATGGACGGATACATTCCTACGTGGAAATTATTTTGGCGGTTCTACTGCAACAAATAGATGTGAATCTATGAACGCATTTCTGAAAAGATTTTTGAATGAGAAGCTGCTATTATGGAAGGCCCTTCAAAATTGTGACTACGGTTTGGCGGCTCTCAACACCAGTTGTGAATCAAACTAGCATGGCCGTAATAGAAGATAAATTTATCGTAATTTACACTAAAACGGTGTTTATATAGGTAAGAAAGGAAATCACACGTTCTGATGCATATATTGTTCTCCATCATCACATCATAAGAGAGGCAGAAGTTTGCACTATCCAAAAGTATATGTCGCCAAACAGTGTCAACCGGAAGGTTACATTTGATCAGGCCGACAACATCATAAAATGTGAATGCTTATGGATGGAGACCAAGGGGATTTCTTGTAGGCACATTTTTCAGCAATGAAGAGATTGCAAATTGGAGATATTCCAAAGAACTTGATAAAATCTCGTTGGCTCAAGGATTGCAAAGAGAGTTATCTCTCCGGACCTGGCACAGAAAGAAGATTCATCCACCCAGACAGTATTGAGAGCAGAAGGTATGGTGGTATTAATGAACAAGTTAATCTGTTTACATACTATTATAAAAAATAAGCAAAATTCAAGAGAGGGGAACAGAGTTGATGTCGTCTGTTCTGATGGAGTTGAAAGAAATGGTAACCGATATTGGTAAAGAAGAACAAATGGTAGCTGATGCAGTTCAGGGAGTGCATGAATCTTTAAAAGAGCCAAATCCGGTAGCAACAAAATGAAGGCCTTCTCAAGGAAAATCAAGCCAGCCTACAGTAAGTCAGACTATACCGAAGCCTAGAACTTGTAGAGTTTGTAAAAAATCGGGTCACGATTTTCGTAATTGTAAAGTACGAAAGCGAAATAGCGACAAAGAGCAAATGGAATCAAATAAAACATCGTTGACTTAAGACAAGGTCTTTCCTATGTGGCAAGATGCCATTCACATAAGACAATTAGATAAAAAATATGTTCTCCAATGCAAAAGTTTGAGAAGACAATTAGATAAAAACTTTTTATTCAACTTCCAAGACAACTTTTTTACTTCTTCTTTTTTATATGTATAAAAGTCATTTTGAAGGGGCAGATGCTCACAATAGGGTTGGAGAATAGCATTCTCAATCGTTTCAAAATAAACGGAGAATAGCATTCTCAATCGTTTTAATACTGGGAAAGGCATTCTCCGTGTAATTCAAAACGGAGAATAGCATTCTCCGTTTCAAATGAAACGGAGAATATCATTCTCCGTTTAATTTAAAATGGAGAATAAAATTTCTAATGTGTTTTTAACAATGGGAATGTTATTCTCCGTTTTAAGTTAGACGGAGAATGTCATTCT
>JANAVB010037331.1:0-58533 GCA_029216955.1 Iris pallida | reverse complement strand
CACGACACGTGTCCTTTGACTCAACTCATCTAAGATCTCAGCAACAGAAAGATCTTCCCTCTGCTACGTGCCGGCTCACAACAGCAGTATGAAGAATTCAACCCCGCGAGTAGGCGCATCATCTGCACCTCCATCAGCAACCTTCACGTGGCGTCCCCACGCACCGCGCATCCTACATATGCGCGCATGGGCAGCCAACCTGCCCAGCTATAAATAGAAGGACCATTTCCTTCTGACGGACAGACAACAGAGACATACATACGAACAATCCAGACAGAGATCACCAGAGAGGCAGATACAGACACTCAACGTCTTCCTTCTCTCAGCCAGCTCCAGCACCCAGAGCAATCTACACCTTCAGAGAATCGATAACCGTCGTCAGCCCGTCAACGGAGTCAACGCATTACCACTCTCCATTGGCACTTAGGACCCAGATTAAACAAAAGTGTACTCCTAGGACTACATCTAAGTCCTATATTGTAACACTGTTCTGTTTGTATTAAGATTTGCAATCAAACAATTTTAATGGCAAACACTCGCTACCTGCGCTGAAGGACCCGCCGCCTACCCGAGCTATGTCCACGATGGCTTGTCGTGCCAGTGGCCTTCATATAGATAATTGGCGTGCTAAGCGACGAATTCGCATGCACGGTGTCGGTCGTAACAAAGAAAGTGTAAGCACTGTAGTGCCCCGCTCCGCGAAAGTACTAGATAGACAGAAAGATCGGATTGCTGGCTCTACAACAGAAGATGATTGATCTGGGTGAGTGGACGAAGTCTCATTTGCTGATTTGCTTATGCCTAATAATAATCTGAGTTTTTGATTGAATGCTTTGTTAATAACAATGGTAAATCATCGAGTATGCTTTAAGAGAATTCACATGTTGCCTTACTAGAAATGAATGTTGCCTTGATAAAGAGATCCTTGTCATGCTAATAACAAGATGGTAATCATTGAGTATGCTAGTAAGAGATTTCACATGTTGCTATGCTAAAGAACAAGAAAAAAATATGCATGCTAATAAGAAGACTTGTTGTCTGCTAATAAGAACCGATATGATGCTTGTCATGCTTGATTGGATAAGAGAAGACAAATGAATCGAATTGAATGCTTGATCATTGCTTACTGCTAAGTATTGCTTGAGAAATATTAGACATGTACAGACGGACTTGTACATGTTGACCTGAATAAAAGAAAGGCACGAATTAAATGTGTCGTATATCTGTAAAGGCATGAAAAGAACATGTCGTACATCTGATCACAAATCTGTCTCATCTGATAGAATCCTGCTAGAGCATGCATGTGGTCTAGGACAACTTGTTAATAAGGAAAATTTGTCTCTCGGGTGGATCTGGGGGCGCCTGGACCACTCGGCCTAGGAGAGATTAGGGCCTCCATGTGAAAATGGGAGTCGATCTGAGTCCTTAGCGACGAGCTGAACCCAAGAGTGTCACAGCAGCTAATCATGGGTTTTTCTATGGACCATCATATAGATAGGTGTTGGTTGGTGCAGAGCTGAACCGGAGAGTCACAGCTGCCAATCGGTCTGTATGTGTCTATCATATGTTTTGCTAAGAGCTAACGATACAGAGACGAACAGGGAATGACAATGTTGGTTTATAATATTTATGCTAATCCTTGTCTTGTGCAGGGATGGACGGTCGGCTATGGTAAGAATCACTGAAAAGTGATACATATGTACTGCTTAAGTCTTTGACATGAATTGCTTGCAGAGATTAATCTGTTACCAAGAAGTGCTATGTTCCCACTAAAGAAAAGATATGATACCATGCTTAATATTGTCCCTACGAATGTCTTGAACAAGAGAAAGGAATGCCAATAATGTTGTCCTAAATGAAATGATATGCTCATGAAACATGCTGCGTACTCCACGATAATAAGTCATCGTGTTTGAAATGATTAGTCCCTTGTATGCTTGAAATGAACTGTGGCTTTTCAAAGATGTTTTCAAAAGATTGTAAACTGAATCTTTATGCATGGAATGAACATAGGTAAAAAGTAGCAAGAACACATCACAAGAAAATATTTTCTCACTAAATGAACATGATCATTTCAGACAAATGTAGCTCTTTGTTCACAATCATCAGTATGCTGATATACTGACCCACCATCAGTCTGCATGTAGGTACTATGCATCGAAAAGGATAGTCCGAAGCGATAGCCCGAGCCTCATCCTCAGGAGCCAGAAATCAGAAAAGATGCTCAAGAAATGACATCTGTTGCAAGAGTTTTTGTTTTGTATATAAAGGGATGTAATGTATGGGAACGGTCATTGTAATCTGTAAAGTTCTGAGAGATTGTAATATTGTATCAGAGAGAATCTAGAGCTTGTAATCTGTTCAAATCAATAAAGAGAATTATTTCTTGTTACCATTGTGTTCAATGCTGTATTCTAAAATATGTTCGTTGCTGCTTCAATTATCTGCGATACGTTCCGTTGCGTATTGTCAACCTTGTCTATCTTGTCTTGCTTCAGGTCTTGGCCTTGTGCAAGTGCAACTTAGGCTTGCACGGCATCACGCCTTAGCGAGGACGAACGATCCCAAAGAGCCGAAGCGAGGACAAAAGGACTCTGCGGGATCGGGGCGTGACAAGTACGGTGTGACTAGAGTTATAAAATGTGTGCTCAGTTTGCACCCAAAGTTTTATGAAGCATAATATTGGCTATGTGTAAAGACACGTGCTTCGGCACGAGATACGGCATCGTGCTTGAGTTCTCAACACCGGTTCTACAAGTTGGGTTAGACGTTTCGAGTTTAAGTATGGAAAGGGCCGTAAGGTGAGTTTGGTTAAGTCAGGTTAAGCTGCGAGGCACAACCTCGAAATATGAGGCACGATCGCGTTCACAACACAAGTATAGGCAAGACTTAGCGAGGAGGCACTGCCTCAGAAATATTGAAACACGAATCGAGTTCATGGCACGACCGAGTCGTTACGTCCCAGAGTATGGCTCGAAAGACAAGTATGAGTCGGTGCATTAACATTGCAAGCAGAGAACGGTCTAGAGGCAAGGGTAAGGAAGTTATCGGTGCAATAGCACGGAGACGGTCTAATGACACTAAATAGGCCGAGCCTATGTCCTAAAATCGATCCTAAGGCAAGAATAGAAAGACAATCGTAAATGGTCTATGTTGCACAAAGTAAATCAAACGTGTTGGTTTTGTATGGGTGGTCGAAGAGCTCACTCCACCAGTACAGTTGAGTACTGACACCTACATAGTTTTCATGTGCAGGCGCAGGTAGAAGCTCGTGGTGCGGAGCTCGCTTGGATGCGTCGAGGCATGGAGTTCCTTGGCGATTCGAAGCGTACGGTCGCGTGGAATCAAGACTTATACGGGACATAATATAGACATCGCCTCTCCGAATCATCCGCTGGCTTGAGATATGTATTGAGAGATGAGAGAGAGCTGAGTGATTTGTAATGTGAGACGAGTGAATTTGAGTGATTGTAATCTTAGCCTTGCGCCCCCATTGTAAACTTGTTTCCATATCAATAAAAAGCTTCCTTTGAATAACTTACGTTTTGTTCTAAATTTTGCTGCATGTTCTGCTTGGGACTTCTGTGCGATGACCCCGTCGCAGCTGCTGTAATCGACCGTTATGGAACCCGCCTTGCACAAGTGCAATTAAGGCTCGTGCGGCATCACGCCTTAGCGAGAACAATCACTCCTACAGGAGTGGGGCATGACAACAATGGTCAACTAGTCTAGGTTAGTCAATTCTAGGGCTAAACAAACTAAGTCTATTCAAATCAAGTATCCAAGATAGCTACTAACTCATAGCCTAAGTCACTTGCTAAACCAAGCACAAAACTAAACCATAAGCTACAAGGCACACAAACTTAGTCATGTAATGTATATATATTATTCACATTCACATATTCATATACATAGATATATATAGGAAATCTATTATATAGGCACACACACACACACACACATATATATATATATATATATATATATATATATATATATATATATATATATATATATTATAAATATGAGAGGTAAAAGAGTAAGTGAGTGTGTGTGTGTGTGTGTGTCTGGCATGTGTGTGAAAGGATATGTGTTAATATCTCATATTTAGTGATAGGTAGGTGAATGTGACATAGGATACATGGTGTCAAAGGGTGTATGAATGCATGTGTATAACAGGTTATAGGTTAACTCAGTTTATAGAAATGAATACATACATACTTACATTGCATACATGCATACATACATATCATGTATACATGCATACATTGCATACATGCCTACATACATATCATATATACATACTTGCATTCATTCATGCACCTATACATACATAGATGCATACATACATATTTGAATATTATATTCTTGCATACATTATATTCATATATGCATACTCTACATTATATTACATTCATTCATGCACACATACATATAATATATTCATACAAACTCATATATTTAACTCAAAATATATGTGAATACATACATTACATTACCTTAACACTATATATATATTCATTCATATCCCATATACATGCATACTTTAGTTCATGTATTATCCATTCGCATATCATTAAGTTGCATACATATACTAATTTTTATTACATACATGTCATTCATACATATTACATACTTACATGCATCTATACATTATATGCATTGTATACAACATGTAAAAATAGAAGAGAGAAAAAAAGGAAAAAAAATTGAAATGGAAAGGGAAGGGAAGGAAAAATGTAAGAAAAAGGAAAAACAGTGGACATATACATGCTTGTATCATATATTCTACATTACCATACATGCTATCATTATATTGCATTATATTATGTATACATTATGCATTCATATCTATCATTACATGTATACCTTGCATTCATATCTAGCATTCATTATATACTTTCACGCATACATTGTATATCATTCTTTCATTCATGCATTTATGCATTGCTTACATACATTACATTGATTGTATTCCTACATGCTTGCATTCAACCATATATATACATTAATGTAAAGAGGATACATATCATATATATCATTTCATTCATCTAACATATTATGCATTACATACTCTATATTTATTTAATATCCATACTATATAGGCTCGTAGGTTACACAAAATGCCTATGTCGTATAGTCACTCTTCTACTTAAAATCAATATTTACCAATTGTGCCTTCACTAAATTCTAGGATTAAAGTATGTCGTATCCCTTCGTGTTAGCTTTCGAAACTTCAAACGGATCGCATTTTCGTGTCCGGAAGCTCCCGGAATCGCGAAAACACCGAAACGCGTTTGTCTTTCGGACAGCTGACACTCAAATAGTTTTACAAAATTTTAGAACGAAATTGGCTTATTAAAATATATATATTTGGAAAGCTAACTTCGATACGGTTCTTTTAAAAAAAATGAAAGATTAATCGAAGTTCTAAGCTAAAAGTTATGACATTTCTAAGTTGCTTTGGTTAATAAATATGGATGAATATTATGACGAATTTGAGTTATTTTGGATAAAAAACACATGTAGGCCAAGATACTTGGATACCAATATAGGTATCCAAATGAAACTCATTCTAACCATCCTAACTAAGATCAATCCACTCTCTACCCATTCTAAAACTGAATTTAAATATCTATTTAAACTATTATCATACATACATACACATGGGGTATCCTAATTTGGGATCTATCAAGTAGGACACAAGACACATATCTAAAATCCTCAAGAGAGCTCCAAATGGCCTCAAATTTGAATCTAAATGCGGTACATGCATGAGGTGGATCCTATGTATTCAAAACTAACTAATATGCAAAGAAAATCAATTTAGAGGGTTAGTTTTACCTATTGGGAGTGGAATCCCAATGATACTCCCAAGGACACGGCTCCGACACGAAGATCTTCCAAAAAGGACACTCCTCCTTGCACTTTGCTTCAAATCTTTGCTAGCACCCTCCCTTGGTAGTATGAGAAGGTTGGATGGAAGTTTTGGTGGAGGGATGTAAGGATTTGGAGATCAAATCAAAGAGGGAAGCTCTCTAATTTGGGAAAGAATACTTGTGAAGGAAAAGAGGCAAGATGGAATGAAATGAAAGGAAGAGAGGCTAACCTACCTATAGTGGCTACCATTAGATGAATTAGGGTTAGGTTTTCGATGTAGATGAGTGGCTAGGGCTTGTCTACCCAATTTCAAGTCTTCCTATTGGTTCAATTAGTCCTAAGGCTTTCTTTTTCACAAATATCCTAAGGGGTAAATATCCTACTTAGAAATATCTAGATATTGTTAATCTTGTCATTACTAGGTTATCCTAATCAAGATTCTAAGCTCAAGACTAATCTAGATTAGCCTAAGATTCTAGGTCAAGTCTCAACTAAACAATTAACACATATTTAATTAATACAATTTACAATTTCACAAAATTGTCAAAATGACCAAATATTCTTAGGTAAAAAGTAGTAATATGACATTCTAATCACATGACTAGGCTTCCATGGTCATGGTTAGTCTCTAGGCTTAACAATTCTAGGATTACACTACCATCAAAATCATATTTCAATATTTAAATAGTTTTAAATTAATTAAAAATCACTAAAAATCATAACATGAGTTAAATCTTATTATTAATTAATCAAAATTATAAAGTTCAAAATTACCCTCATTTTAGAAAAGTGGGTGTTACATCGCCCCATTCTCAAGATGAGTCGACCATGCTGGATTATCTACCACTAGTTGCCTCTGAGACTCCGACACTGTTGAGGGATGATTGAATTCCTGTCCACTCGAGCCAATTTTATGAGGGGTATGGTTAATGTCATCTCTCGGCTTTGTGGATTGTCGTTTTCTTGCCGCGTTGCCACTGTGGTGTACCTTGCTGTTGAGATTTGCTCCTTTGCTGTGCATTTCCGCTCTTCTCTTCATATTTGTGGCTGACTTGGCTTGGAATACCACCAACTGGCACTCGTTTTCCTCCTGTTATACTGGATGGGTACTACTCTGTCCATGCTTGCGTTGCCGTCTCCATTAACCTCAACCGATTCTTCCGCGTCCATCTGATCTTCGCTACTCGTTTCTTTCTTGAAGTAGTAATCTGAGTGTTATTAACTACCTCCATCCCACTTGGTTCTTCCCCTCTCCCAGTAGATTGTGAGCCAGTGGCGTCGATGGAATTTTCCTGGATGGGTAAATCCCCTCCCCCTTCGTGTGTGTATCCCTTTGTCTACTTGTCTCGCCATTAAACTTTTTGTTTTGTTGGTAGTGCTGCGACATGTGTCCGAATAGCTTGCATGTTGTGCAACTTGGGGGGGACCCATTTGTAGTCGACTGCTTGCAAGAAGACTTCTTCCGACGGTATCTCATAGGCAACTTCACGTGGTAGTTGTGCCCCCGCCTCTATCTCTACAAACACCTTGCGTATTGGAGTCGAGTTCTGGAATATGTTGCTTTATCTGCTTTGATTGGTCGGTCAATAAGGCTTGCCACTTTGGTGATCATGGACTTATTCCAGAATTGGATCAGGTGACCTGGGAATCTAATCCATACCGGGATCGTATGGAATTGCTCTCTTTCGCACTTCAGATTCGGTTGCCACATCTTGAGTATTATCAACCTACCGTCAAACGACCACGGTCCGCCATGAAGGATTCGTTCCACGTCCTCCGTTAGATCAAACTTGACAAAGAAGAATCTGTCTTCTCGTGCGTAGAACTCCATATTCCCCTTTGGCCTCTATACCCGTGCGGCGTAGGCCCGAATTTGGCCATAGAACGCGATCACCTAGAACGTATAGGATCAGAGTATTTTTCCAATACTCCGTTGTCTCCTGGATTTCTTCTGTAGTAAATACTGCTCGTTCTCCCCCTCATCCTTCCTTAGTTCAACATATTCCATATCTCCTTCTTGTCGCCCTCCTTTCGGTCGATAAATCTCTGCCCATGATATTCTCCCTCCCGTTGTATGCCCAGGCCCGTTGTTCCATCCTTTTATGGCCTGTGATAATGGTCTTCTTTCTCCGTCCCCTCTGGCTTCTCCGTGCGGTTGGTATTGTATATCGCTCCGTCGTGGGGTTTGGTTAATTCCCATCCTCCTTGTCATGTCTCGACTTCCTGTCGTCCCTCGCGGGGCTGCTTGTCTCTGGCTTCCAGTCTCCCAATCCCTCCCTCTAGTTTGTACCCCTGCACCTGAGCGACGACGGCATTGGACGGTGGTCCACCCCCCACCGTCCTCATAGGGTCGGCCTCCCCCTTCAGGCACATCATACTCCTCCTGGCGATCAGTGGTTGGGGGCGCCGGGGTCCCAGGCAACCCCCTTGCCGTGCGCGGCCACTAACCCTAACCCTAGCATCGTTTCCATCTTTTATATATATATATATATATATATATATATAATATATATATATATATTTATATGTTTCTCCTCTCTTTCTAAAGAGAGAAAAAGAGAGAAGGGATGGAGATCCCCGTTTTAAAGTATTTTTGTATGTTTTTCTAAATAGTAACTGCTGGATTATCTATTTTTACCATTCAAATTATATTTTTACATTATTCAAATTTTTGTGAGATTTTAATTTAAACTGAACGGTTCAAAAATAATAATCCAAGATTGCTATTTTGGAAAACTTGCAGAATTTTGATCCCTCCTTATATATATATATATATATATTATATATATATATATAATATATAATATATATATATATAAAGAATTTAAAGAGCTAGACAATCAGGGTAAGTCTGACAAGACCTCGAAAATTGGACAACTTTTTCTGTTATGACAACCCTTCAGACTTAGCATGATCCTATAAGAGATTGAGATCGAACAGTCTATAATAAGGATCAAGGAGTAACCAAAGCCTGCCCTGTATATAATTATTACAACTCATACGTATTCGTACTCTCCACCACACTCGCCACTCGGTGTCTATTTCGACTTCCTGCCTGACGTCCTTCTCAGCTTCCATCTCATCGACGTCCTAAGCTTTAACTCCATAATTAACTTAATTTTGAACTCTTTAATATGGAGTGAAATAGAGAAAGAATCTTAAGCTGACTGCGACTTTGAAAGAGAAATATTTGGATACTTGAAATATCATATTTTGTTTGGACACAAGTTATTAATTATTTTATTTAGCTTTATTGGAAGAAAAAAACATTTTATATTTATGAATATTCTACTCTAGTCTAGGTGCAATCACTTTTTTTTTAAGAGAAGACGCAATCTTTATTTCTAACTCAGAGCAGTATGAACTGCATTATTACAATCTTCCTCCAACATAGGGATAATGAATTCTGGAGGGTTTGGAAAAATAGAATTGTCAAGATTATTGACAGCAAATGAAGCTAATGTGTGAGCTACTTTGTTACAATGTCTTCTAGCAAAGATGAAAGAAGGTTGTTTGGGGAGGGAAACAAGTTGCTCTTGAATGGATAAAAGAAGGTCTTGCATACGCCATGGCAGGAGTTCCATCTCACCGTTCATAATCCTGACCGCCGTCAAAGAGTCGCTCTCAATGGATATAGCATCTGTGCTGACCCCTCGAGCTTGTATTACACCATGATGAATAGCATATAGTTCAGCCCATAAACTACATTCTGACCCAAAGAAATGGTCATCGACCAGGTCTTGCCTGTCACAAACTTCTATTCGCGTCTTGGGCTACTACTGCCACTGCAATTGTATGGATGATGTAGCCCCATCCACATTAATTTGACCTCGCCCGTCCTCGGAGCCTGCCATGTAGTTTTCGAAACGACATCATTACGCAAGGCCTGGATTCTATTCCGACTGATAACATCCTTACTTGAGTAACGAGAATGTAGGGAATGTGCTTGGTTGATGATTTGCAATGCATTAGGAGCAATATTTCGAAATATGCAGGCGCACCTTGATTTCCATAAGCTCCATAGGAGATAGGCTCCTATCGAGAAGGCCTCTTGAGCGGTGGATTCCTGCAGCCATTTGCAGAGAAGGGTAGTGATGTCCAATGATCATCGACTCGCATGCCCAGTAAGCTACCAAACCATATATTCTTTGCCACATGACAATGCAAAAAGAGGTGATTCGCATCTTTAATATGTGATAAGCAAAACGGACATGATGGGTTCACGTTAGGAATTCTCCTACTGATGTTAGGTAGCAAAGGCAAAGCATTTCTCAGTACTCTCCAAATGAAAATCTGAACTCTAGGTGATAAAGTTCCTAGGCTCCAAAGATGTTTCCACACATTTTATCCAGTGCAGTAGAAGAGCTGCTAGGGACTTGTCGACGGATTGATTCATATAAGGATTTTGAGAAAAAAACACCATTCCTAGATCCGGTCCAGATTAAAAGATCTTCACCATCTTCTCCGATCAGATTAATATCTAAGATTGCTTTCGCCTCGAGAGGGGAAAAAATCGAATTAATAAGGAGTTTATTCCAAGTACCAGTAAATGGATCAAATAGATCACGAACCCGTCTTACTCCAATCGGGAGGATAATATTGGATGTAATCCTGAACTCAGGAAGGCTCGGAATCCATGGATCCTCAAGAATATCAACCCATCCCCCTTGATCTTCCAGAGTATCTTATCATTCATGAACTTTCTAGCATGGAGTATACTCGCCCAGGTTGGGGAAGCTCTCCTTGACCGCTTGGCTGACCAAAATGAAGAGTTCTGTAGATAAACACCACGAAGTAGACGAGCCCACAATTGGTGAGGTTGGTTAAGAAACCTCCAGAGGAGCTTCCCGATCAGTGCTTCATTGACCCATTCCATCTTTCTGAAACCCAATCCGCCAAACATTCTCGGCTGGGCAATTTTGTCCCAAGCTAAGAAATGCATCTTGCGCTCCAAACGATCATGACCCCACCAAAAAGCACTATGCTGTCTAGTGAGGACGTCAGTAATTGTACGAGGGATTTTATGGGTCGATATGTAGTAAATATGCATGGAACCGAGAGTAGACTTGATCAGCGTAGATCGTCCGACGTGAGAGAGGAGCCTGGACTTCCATCCTCTCAGTCGAGTTTCACATTTGTTGATCAACGATGAATAGGTGGAGATTCTGCTTTTAGGTTGAAGTAGTTCATGGCCTAAGTATTTGTCATTGATCTTCATGTCATTGAGATGAAGCAGCCGAGCCATATCCATCCGCTCACTCTGGGTAACATTCTTGCTGAATAATATGCTCGATTTATTATAATTAATTTGCTGACCCGACCAATCAGAGAATGTATGAAGTAACTCTTTCGTGAACAGTAGTGTATTGGGATTAGCCTGGCCAAAAATAAGTATCATCAGCGAACAAAAGATGGGAATATATGGTGAGTACCTGTTGATACGGATACCATTGAAGAGATTATTCCGTTCAGCCCGATAAAATAGTCGTGAGAGGACATCGACATATAGAATGAAAATATATGGAGAAAGAGGGCATCCCTGCCTGATGCCCCTCACGGGTCTGAAATATCCATAAGGGACTCCATTAACCAATATTGAGAAGGAAGAAGAAGTAATGCAGCTCATAATCAAATCATTGGTCTTCCCTCTGATGCCAACTCCATGTAATACATCTCTGATGAATGCCCAGGATAGTCTATCATACGCCTTTGACATGTCAATTTTCAGCGCGAATGCATTCTTGCTCTTGGGAAATCTCTTCATCGCATGAATGATCTCTTGTGCGATGATAACATTATCCGTAATCTGTCTGCCAGGATGAATGCATTCTGATTGTGAGAGATAATTTTATCCATGAGGGGCCGGATTCGATTAGCGAGAAGTTTAGAGATAATCTTATAAGAGACGTTGCAGACGCAATAGGTCGAAAATCAGTCGAAGTTGAAGGAGATGGAGTCTTTGGAATGAGAGCAATATTAGTATGGTTCATATTTTGTGGCATGATCGCATCTACGAAAAATTGTCTTACCATCGCACATATATCCTTGCCGATAATACTCCAGTTTTTTTGAAAGAAGATAGCCGGGTAACCGTCAGGACCCGGGGCTTTAAGAGGACCGAAGCCCATAATAGTATGGTGAATCTCCTCCTCCTTCGGCATTGTACCAATAGACAAGTTTTCATTATCCGCTACTCCCTTGCAGCATAGTTCATCCACTTGGTCGAAAGGGTGCGACTCGTCAACACAGAATAGATCTTGGAAGTGCCCCAAGACAGCCTTTGCAATGGTCTCTTGATTCGTCGACCATGTACCATCAGAGAGTTGAAGAGAGCGGATCTCGTTTTTTTCGCTTTCGTTGAGTGGCTTTCAAATGGAAATATTTGTTATTCTTGTCCCCAAGATTAATCCACTGACAGCGGGATCTCTGTTTCCAATAAGTTTCTGTTGGAGTGGGTGGGGTTCCCAACCTATGTGGAGAAGACCCCGGAGTGCGACGAGCGCCATTCGTGTGTCGAAGAAGCTCGGGAAGTAGGCGACGCGGAGTCGCTGCTGCTGTTGGTGACCCAGAAGGAGGTTCTGGAATGGGGCAGCCAAGTTCGGGACGAACTCGGTCCCAGGCCGAGTTCTGGCCGAACTCGGTCTGGCCATTCCAGAATTGTGGCACTAGGTTCTGTTTGCTCGACACAGAGTTCTGGCCGAACTCTGTGTCGTCGGGGCTTATGCGAGAATTTGGATGAGTTTTCATCATTGGATCTAATCCAACGGTCCAGGTTTGTTGCGGGATTAGGGAGTTAAGTTAGGATTTCCAAACCCTAACTCGGTAGGCAACACAATTATGGAGAACACAACTTGGAGAGAGGAAGGAGGCAAGAGTGCCATTGCAACTTCGGAGAAGAAGACGGAGGATTGAAGGTCGCTATTCGAAGGAGATCGTATTCGGGTAATCTCTACTCGTCGTTCTCGCTCTTCGTAGCCTTGTAATCATTGTTCTTATCTCTGAGTGTTGTGGGGATCCGATTTGGATCGGGAGGAGTTTGTAGAGGGTGTAATTCTTCTATTCCATTAGTGGAGGCTTCTCAGGGATGGACTCCGATCGTTCCGTAGTTTTTTTCCGCAAGGGTTTTCCACGTCAAAAATTCTCTGTGTCTGCGTGGATTGTTTTGTGTGATTGTTTTTGGATTCGTGCGTTGTATTGCTCGGTCCTCTCGCAGGTACTCTTCGGTTTGGGAAAAGGTTTCCGCGCTTCTTTCCCAACAGAGTGGTATCAGAGCCAGGTTCTGGAATTCAGAAGGAGTGTCAGTAGTTGACAGAGAAACCAGAGAGGAGAGATGGACGCAAAGCCGGTGCGCATGGTGAATCTTAATTGCATAAACTATCATTATTGGCGGAGCAAGATGAAGGATTTGCTGTTTGTCAAGAAGCTGCATCTACCCGTGTTTGCATCCGAGAAGCCCAGTGATAAATCCGAGGAGGACTGGACATTCGAGCACATACAGGTGTGTGGGTACATACGGTAGTTTGTTGATGAGAACGTGTACAACCACGTTGCCAATATTGAGCACGCAAAGACGTTGTGGGATAAGCTGGAATCCTTGTATGCGAAGAAGACCGGGGTAAACAAGTTGTTCCTGATCCGAACAATGATGGGTCTGCGATACAAGGATGGGGCATCTATTTTGGATCACTTGAGTGAGTTCCAGGGTGTGGTTGACCAGCTATCTTCTATGGGAGTCAAGTTCGACGACGAAGTTCAGGGACTGTGGCTGCTGTGTACATTGCCAGACTCGTGGGAGACCGTACGATTATCTATGATCGCTTCTGCTCCAGAGGGCGTGGTCAATCTGGAGTTTGCCAAGAGCGGGGTGCTGAATAAAGAGATGCGGAGACGTTCTCAGGGCACTTCATCTACATCCCATCACTCAGAGGCATTGGTTTCAGAGAGCCGCGGAAGGGGCAAAAGCAGGGATCCAACTGGTGGCAGAGACAAGAGCAGGGGAAAGTCCAAGGGTCGTTACGAGGACTCAGAGTGTTACCATTGTGGTAAGAAGGGCCACATCAAGCGGAATTGTTTCGCTTGGAAGAGAGAGAAGAAGGGCGACAAGGGGAAGCAAGATGAGAACACTACAGCGGCGGCCTCGATACATGGAGGCGATGTGATCGTCGTAGGTGATGAGGTCATTACAAACCTCGCCTGCGATGACAATTCTTGGCTGGTGGACTCAGGGACTTCAGCACATGTATCTCACAACAGGGCACTGTTTGCCACTTACACTACAGGCGACTGTGGAGTGTTGAAGATGGGCAATGGAGATGTGTCGAAGGCGGTTGCCGTTGGAGATGTGCATTTGAGAACGAAGACGGGTGCGGTTCTTGTTCTCAAGGATGTTCATCATGTCCCTGATATCCGTTTCAACCTGGTGTCGGTTGGAAGGTTGGATGACGAAGGATTCTTCGGTCTCTTCGGGAAGAGTCAGTGGAAGCTTTCCAGGGGTTCGATGGTGATTGCCAGAGGAAGCAAGAAGTCCGGTCTCTACTATATGGAAGGGAGCGCACAGGGGGCACAGGAGGTGAACGCAGTCAGTGATGCGTCTACCGAGTTGTGGCACAGGCGGCTCGGCCATATCAGCGAGAAGGGGATGAGCTACTTGGTGAACAGGAAGGTGATTCCGGGGCTCAAGTCTACAAAGTTGGAGAAGTGCACGCACTGTTTAGCTGGAAAGCAAAATAGGGTGTCTTTCCAAAGTCACCCAAGTTCGAGGAAGCCGGCGTTGCTCGAGTTGATTCACTCGGATGTCTGCGGTCCTATGAAGGTAAAATCTCTTGGTGGTGCTTCTTACTTTGTAACCTTTATTGATGACTGTTCCAGGAAGGTTTAGGTCTATGCCTTAAAGACCAAGGATCAGGTGCTGCCTACTTTCAAGGAGTTTCAGGCCTCTGTTGAAAGAGAGACGGGCAAGAAGTTGTTGTGTGTTCGGTCCGACAATGGCGGCGAATACATCGGTCCCTTTGATGCGTATTGCAGAGAGCAAGGGATACGACACCAGAAGACTCCGCCAAAGACACCTCAGCTCAATGGTGTATTGGAGCGCATGAACAGGACACTGATGGAGAGGGTGCGGTGTTTGCTGTCAGAAGTAAACTTGCCGGGCAGCTATTAGGGTGAGGCTCTTCTCACAGCTGCTTATGTTATTAATTTGTCTCCTAGTGCTCCTTTGCAGGGTGATGTGCCTGACAAAGTATGGTACGGCAAAGAGCCGTCATACAATCACCTGCGGGCGTTTGGTTGTAAGGCCTTCGTGCATGTACCGAAGGACGAGAGGACCAAACTTGAGCCGAAGACGAGGCGATGCGTCTTTGTCGGCTACGGTCGGGATGAGTTTGGCTATAGACTCTACGACCCGGTGGAAGGAAAGCTCTACAGAAGCAGGGACGTGGTGTTCGTCGAAGATCAGACCATGACCAACACTCAGGATTCCGAGACGCCTTCTAAGGCTGAGGAATTGCCTGAGTTAGAGTCATTTCGCTTCGAGCAGTTTCCAAAGGACATCGCAGAGGATCCAGTTATGGAGGAGCCGATACATGGAGTTGCTCCCAACCTTGATCATCAGCCTGCTGATGGTGGTCAGGGTGTCCCTCAGGAGGATGAGCATGCCGGGGAGGTAGTTCCTGAAGGGGAGGAGGCTGTTAGTATACAGCCAGCACCAATGGCTCCAATGAGGAGAAGCGACAGGGATCGTCGACCATCTACGAGATACTCACCAGATGAGTATATGCTATTGACTGACGGGGGAGAGCCCAAAAGTTTTGCAGAGGCTATGGAAGACGAACACAGGCAGGAGTGGATGGAGGCTATGCAGGAGGAGATGAGTTCCTTGCACACCAATTCCACTTATGATCTGGTACGGTTGCCAAAGGACAAGAAGGCTTTGAAGAATCGATGGGTGTTCAGAGTGAAGCAGACGGAAGATGCTACTCGCCCTCGATACAAAGCGAGGCTGGTAGTCAAAGGCTACGGTCAGCGGAAAGGCGTGGATTATGATGAGATCTTTTCGCCTGTCGTCAAGCATTCGTCTATTCGAGTGGTGCTAGCATTAGCAGCCAGTCTCGACTTGGAGGTCGAGCAGATGGACGTGAAGACGGCATTCCTCCACGGTAATCTTGAGGAGGAGTTGTACATGGAGCAGCCAGAGGGATTCTATGAGAAGGGCAAGTCATATTTGGTCTGCCGGTTGAGGAAGAGCTTGTATGGTCTGAAGCAGGCTCCGAGGCAGTGGTACAGGAAGTTCGAGTCGTTTATGGGGGAGCATGGTTATGCACGGACGACGTCGGACCACTGTGTATTTGTGAGGTATTTTGCCGATGATGATTTCATCATTTTGTTGCTCTATGTTGATGATATGCTATTAGTGGGTCGGAATGCCACTAGGATAGCGGAGTTGAAGCGCCAGCTGGACGCGGCCTTCTCTATGAAGGATTTGGGCGCAGCGAAGACTATTCTTGGGATGGAGATCAGCCGAGAGAGAGAGTCCAAGCTGCTACACTTGTCCCAAACGAAGTACATTTACCGGGTACTTCAGCATTTTGGGATGGACGGGTCGAAGAAAGTGAGTTCCCCTCTTGCGGCTCACTTTAAGCTCACTGAGGAGCAGTGTCCATCTACCGAAGACGAAAAGGAAGATATGGAGCGGGTTCCATATGCCTCAGCTGTGGGAAGCCTGATGTATGCCATGGTGTGTACGAGGCCAGATATTGCTCATGCAGTTGGTACGGTTAGCAGGTATCTTTCAAAACCTGGAAGGGTACATTGGAGTGCGGTCAAGTGGATTCTACGATATCTTCAGGGCACTGCTGGTTGGAGACTTTCCTTTGGTGGTGACGAGCCGAAGCTGGTTGGGTATACCGACGCTGATATGGCTGGAGATGTAGACACGAGGCGATCGACTTCAGGCTACGTGATGATGTTTGCGGGAGGAGCAGTATCGTGGCAGTCGCGGTTGCAGAAGTGTGTTGCCTTGTCGACGACGGAGGCAGAGTACATTGCGGCGATGGAGGCTTGCAAGGAGTTGCTGTGGATGAAGAAGCTGCTGCAGGAAATGGGACTGAAGCAAGAGCAGTATACTTTGCTTTGCGACAGTCAGAGTGCTATCCACCTTGTGAAGAATCAGACGTTTCATAGCCGGTCCAAGCACATCGAGACTCGGTATCATTGGATACGGGATGTGGTTGAGAAGAAGGACGCGAAGCTTGAGATGGTTCATACAGATGACAACGGAGCTGATATGTTCACGAAGATTCTACCAAGGGGGAAGTTTGAGTACTGCAAGCAGGTCGTCGGGATGACGACATCCTCCCCATAGTTGTGAGGGGGGAGATTTGTTGGAGTGGGTGGGGTTCCCAACCTATGTGGAGAAGACCCCGGAGTGCGACGAGCGCCGTTCGTGTGTCGAAGAAGCTCGGGAAGTAGGCGACGCGGAGTCGCTGCTGCTGTTGGTGACCCAGAAGGAGGTTCTGGAATGGGGCAGCCGAGTTCGGGACGAACTCGATCCCAGGCCGAGTTCTGGCCGAACTCGGTCTGGCCATTCCAGAATTGTGGCGCTAGGTTCTGTTTGCTCGACACAGAGTTCTGGCCGAACTCTGTGTCGTCGGGGCTGATGCGGGAATTTGGATGAGTTTTCATCATTGGATCTAATCCAACGGTCCAGGTTTGTTGCGGGATTAGGGAGTTAAGTTGGGATTTCCAAACCCTAACTCGGTAGGCAACACAATTGTGGAGAACACAACTTGGAGAGAGGAAGGAGGCAAGAGTACCATTGCAACTTCGGAGAAGAAGACGGAGGATTGAAGGTCGCTATTCGAAGGAGATCGTGTTCGGGTAATCTCTACTCGTCGTTCTCGCTCTTCGTAGCCTTGTAATCATTGTTCTTATCTCTGAGTGTTGTGGGGATCCGATTTGGATCGGGAGGAGTTTGTAGAGGGTGTAATTCTTCTATTCCATTAGTGGAGGCTTCTCAGGGTTGGACTCCGATCGTCCCGTGGTTTTTTCCCGCAAGGGTTTTCCACGTCAAAAATTCTCTGTGTCTGCGTGGATTGTTTTGTGTGATTGTTTTTGGATTCGTGCGTTGTATTGCTCGGTCCTCTCGCAGGTACTCTCCTGTTTGGGGAAAGGTTTCCGCGCTTCTTTCCCAACAGTTTCCTCTAGTATCAACAGGTCATTAAGCTCTTTGCTAATGATTTTTTCCTCTGTTAATGAAGCCTCTGTGACTGGAAGAGATTGAATAGAGATGAGTTGCTTCTGCAATCCCTCAAGTCGCCCTCGAAAATTGCCAATGGTATCTCGACTCCATTTCCTAAGTTGAGGAAGAGTGAATTGAAGTTTTTTGTTGAGCGAGTTCCCGGCCACTTTGTCCGCCTGCAACCAAATGGAGTTAAAGCTCTCCCTGAAAGAATTGTTTGTTAGCCAAAACGATTCAAATCTAAGCGGTCTTCTTTTTTGAATAATAGCATTATCACTTTTAAATTTGAATAAAACAGTAACATGAATATTTCTTTGTTCTTGTTTATGACAAAGAAGTCAATATATATAGAAGACCAATGCATAGTATCTAGATAATTGAGATGGCGATTTAGTCCAAATTTTATAAGGCAACTTCCAACCACCATCTATAATATTATCTATAATATGATAATGATGTTTAATTGAAATATGATAATGATGTTTAATTGAAAGCAATTCGAGTACAGAAACTCATATAAGAACTTAGAATAATATCTTACAATATAGATGTGATACGTGTTTGGAAAGGTAAGAAAATTGAAAAAAAAAAAATAATAATAAATCCTTTTCAAGACCATGATTTTGCGAACCAAACATATCTTAGGACACATATTAACAAAATTCACACTCGGGTTAATTGCACTAATTTTTTTTCTATGTTTCATATCTTTTACACGAGTATCCCTATTTTCAAAATAATGACACGGGATACCCATATTTTGAAACTAATTTAAAATAGTATTACACTAACCACCCTTACTTCTACTATAAGTGTACCCGTGTCAATTATTTTAAAACTAGTAATGTGCACGTGCAAAAAAAAAATATTAAAAAATTTAAATATAAAGGATTTGAACTTGAAAGCAACCAAGAAAAATAACTCATACCTTAACCACCCAAGTTAGAATTATAAATAAATCATATTAAATAATTAAATACTTAGTTAAATTTGTTTTAAATAATTAGTGAAGTATTTAGGTAGTTATTTAGTTATTTAGTTACTATTTATTATTATTTTAATGTATTTAAATGAATGATGATATAGATACGGCTTTTTCAGAGCCGCATTATATAAGTAGAAGATTGGAATAACTTCGTGTAATAAACATAAAATATAAAAAGGTTAATGCTCAACACGAAACTTTGTGCATGATGCATTACACGATCCGCTGATCTTTCACCACCCCGTCGAATCTTATACTTCTCTTCGTTAACCACAAGAGCCACTCAAGTTCGGTAGTGCACAAAAATTAAATTAAATTGGGCAAACAACATAAGCACTATGAGGCCGTGAATGCCAACAAGAGGAGAAATTATTAGATGGTCCGGCCTCACCACGTGGCAATGGTGAATGGTGAATCTGGCCACTAATTTCTTGACACTTGGCATAATATTTGACATAAAATTTTTAAAAAATTGTAAACAAATATTTTAATTGTATAGAAATTCACTTGGCATATAATTAGAAGAAAAAAATAGATTTTTTTTCTTTCAAAAATATTTTAAAAAAAATTGACCTAGAAAATAAGAGAAATGTAATGATATAAGACCATCTCTAATGGGGGTTTCTATCTTCCCTATCTCTATGGAAGAAATCCATTTTAGAAAAAATTTCTCCCAATGGTGATTTCTATAAATTCTATGTAGAAACTCTTCCACAAGTAGGATAAGAACTCAATTTTAGAAATCAGCATTGGAGATGGTCTAATAAATTATACCAAGTGTCAAAAAATTAGTGGCCGGACTCACCATTCACCATTATCACGTGGTGAGGCCGGACCATCTAATAATTTCTCCAACGAGAGATAAACAAATAACGACTCTCTCTCTCTCTCTCTCTCTCTCTCATGGCCGTCTCTCCTCCTCCTCCTCCTCCTCCTCACCACAACAAGAACCTCTTCCTCTGTCATTGCTCCTTGAAAGTCTAGTCTTTCTCTCAGCAAATTTTTCCTCTTCCTATTCTTCCTCCTCCTCTCATGGAGATGGAGATGGAGATGGAGATGGGGAAGAAGAAGAGGGAGAGGTCGAAGGAGCTCGACGTGGCGGTGAGGGTTGTGCAGATGGCGTGCTCCCTCTGCCAGAGGGTCCAGGACGGCCTGCTGGGGAGGAGCGCCGACCAGATCGACTCCAAGGACGACGACTCCCCCGTCACCGTTGCAGGTTCTCACTACTTCTCCCTCTCTCTCTCTCTCTCTCTCCTCCGTCCCCATTATTTTCTTCACACTATTTTTATCATTTTCGAATTATGCTTCTATTTTATTTGTTGTTGATTCTATTTGAAATAGCACGATTCTATTTGGTCACGATCCTTTTTTTTTTTAAAGATTTTAATTAGCAGTATTCTAAACCATACTCAATTTTATAATATTATACTCTTCCAGTCCAGTTGCGATCACTGTTGTCTAACATAAAAATGCTAAGCTTACAACCAAATGAGTTGCAACCCGTTTACAACCGCCTACGTAGCGGTTGACAATCGGCTCCCCTATCCCACATGCGGAGAGGGGACCCAATTGACAACCGTCACGCAGTGGTTGTAAAAGTGTTTTTATTTATTTATTGCCCAACGGTAGGGTTACTCTTGGGAGTTGGGACTTCCGTGCTGCATCGCAGACTTTTTTGGGCCCACTGCACCCACTCCCACCATTTTATTAGGAAAATGCTAAACAGCCCGCGGTCTGTGCCCGCTGGCTGACGTGGCGCAACCCAGTTTGCCCCTCCTATTCGCGTGGGCCCCACCCGCCGGTGCCCTGCCGATTAAAGACCGCCACGTGCACGGTCCACGTATTACTGTCGATTTTATTGACATCGTAGCCTTTTTTGGGCCCACTACCCCAGCCTCACCATTTTATTAGATGGGAGGAATAGTATGCTGAGAGAAGTGCCTCCTGTTGGTGCTCTTGCTCCTTGACATGAAGAGAGCTTGCTCTCAACATGCTTTGTAAAGTTTAGTCCCACATTGGAAAAGCACCATGAGTTATCTCAACATATATATGAGTATGTGTTGTTGGGATATGCACATGGGGTGGTGACCCTAAGGAGGGAACCATGTGGGTGATTTTACTAAGAGGAAAATGATTAATTCCAACAATGACGTAAGTTGATTTTTGTTGTGCGGGTTCGGACTCGACACGGACTCCAGGTTGTCTCGTGCATGCACGGGAGTGTTCGGGGAAGGCGTGGGCTAGCACTCGACTATGTTGATTGTGGGATGATGTAAAACATCAAACTCTATTTTAGAGTATTGGTGTTTTAGTCCCACATCGGATATGAGAGATGGTGAGGTCTCACTCCACTCTATAAATAGAGCCCCCTTGCCTCCTTTCCAAGATGCACCAAAGAAGAGAGTTAAGGGAGTCCGTAAAGTTCAGGAAGCCCGTTCAAGTCACAAATATTGACTGACGAGCGTTCCAGAAGTTCTCTTGAACTTGCTGGTTCCTGTAAGCGGATCGTATAGAGGCGAATCTTGCTTTGAGCAACGGTGTTTTTACACCCCAGCAGATTTAATTCTCCTCTTCTTCTGTTTCTCTGTAACTCGTTCTTCAGGTTTTAAGGCACCTACTGAGTAGGGAGACCTAACTTTGTTCTTGAGATCTGTCTCATTTGTGGCACCTACTGTGTAGACTTGCTAAACTCCTCATTTGTGGCACCTACTGTGTAGGCTTGCTGAACTCCTGTTTTCCATCTATATCCACGCCTCGGGACTAACAATCTCAAAGCAAGATTAGTACGATGGAAAACATTAATGCTTCATTCCTCCAAACTGACTACTGCAAGTTGAAAAAGTTTGATGGAGAACATTATCAAGTCTGGAAGAGGAAGGTCTTTCTCACCCTTCAACTCCGAGACGTTGATCACGTACTCTTTGAAGAGGAACCTACTATTCCAGATACTGGGTCTGTTGCCGCTATAACTGCGGCTACCAAATTTCAAGCCAAATGGAGAAGAGAGAATAGCATTTGTAGGCTTGTAATCCTAAATGATATGGAGGATTCCCTAGCAGAATCCTACTCAAAGAAGGATAGTGCCAGAGAAATATGGGAGTCTGTGGAAAAGCTGTACGAGGAAGACAAAAACAGGAGCAAGATATTTTTCGTCGAAAAATATCACAAGTGGCTCTTTGAAGATGAGAAGGCGATGCTTCCTCAAGTGAAGGAGTTTCTGAAACTTCGTCAGAAACTGGACGATGAAAAGATGTCCCTCGTCGACAAGTTTGTCGGATCGTCTCGAAACTTCCTGCTGGATAGAATACGTTCTATGCAAGAATGCATCGGAAGAAACTCGAGATCAGTCTGGAAGATCTCTTGCAAAAAATCCACGTTGAGGACGAGATGCGTTCGCAACAGAAGATGGATGCTTTGTCCAAACAATTGGCCGAGGCCAATCTGGTGCAGACGAGAGACTTCAAGGGGAAGTAGGCGGCTTCTCACCAAAAGAAAGACTTCACTAATCTGAAAGTGAAGGGACCGTCTTTCAAGCAGAAGAAGCCCAAGTCCAATGTGACTTGTTTTAACTGTGGCAAGAAGGGCCACTACAAGAGTGAATGCAAATCCAAACCAAAATAGCAGGTATGGCTAAACTTGGTTATTTTTTATTACTTAACTTGGTTGCTATTGTTGCACAGGTTGAGTTATCTAGCGTGGTGGCTGACTAGTGGTTTGACACTAGTGCATCTGACCACGTATGCTCTCGAAGGAGCTGTTCACCAAGGACGAGCCGTGTTATGACGAAGGTCTCGATGGCGAACATGTACCCAGCAGAATATCTGAAGATCGGGACAGTGGTTATGAACCACCGACAAGGACACTGGAATGTGTGTTACACGTACCAGAGATTTCCGAAGATCCGATCTCAGGAAGTCTATTATTTGATACAGACTTGAAAGATGGACATTCGTACTAGCCAGATGGTAACTTCTTAGCGAGGAACATACTTCGAAAAGATGTTCGGTGCTGAAGGGATGTTCGAACTTCTGCTGATGGCGATGAATTTACTTTATTGAATGGATTGAGAGTTGTTCTATGATAGAAGCAGACTCAAGATGTCCTACCGGGACCATATCTTCAGAATGTGGGGGTAAAGAGGTGGAGGAATTTAAGGTCTGTGCAGATACAAGACTGTTGGGAAGCTGCTCAGACGATTGAACTAAAATACTGATCATCTGGAGTTAGTACACTCAGATATCTGTGACTTTTATCAATTCTCCACAGAGGCCGGTTCGAAGTGTTTCTCGAAATACACGTTTGCATGACTTCTCAAGTAGAAGGATGCAGCATTCGAGTAGTTCAGAGACTTCGGGGCTGAAGCTGAACGTTAAACCGATCTACAACTACTCAGAAGTAATCGAGATGTAGAGTATAGGTCTCATGAATTCGCATCGTTCTGTAAAGAACATGAAATCATCAATGAGACTACTGCTCCGTATTCTCCTCAATCTAACGGAGTAGCGGAGAGGAAGAACAGAACGTTGACAGAAATGATGAACTCAATACTGCTAACTGAGGGTCTTCCTAAATGCTACTGGGGAGAAGCTGCATTGACGACCACTTTTATTCTAAATAGAGTGCCGTATGCAACTTCGGACGTAACTCCTCATGAACTCTGGTTCAAAGTCAGACCTAACTTGAATGTCATTCGAGTGTGGGGGTGTCTGGCTTATGTGAAGCTCCCAGATCTGAAGATTCAGAAGCTGGGGACTAGGACTACGAAGACGATCTTCTTGGGGTATGCCGAGAAGAGTGATGCTCGGAGATTTCTTGATATTGAGTCAAATCATATCATCGAATCTCGTGAAGACAAATTTGCAAGACACAAGAATATTGTTCTTACGGATAAACCGGAGAACAATAAGGGTGCGCAAGAAACTGAAGTTTTCAATAAAGAAGTAGTCCAAGAAGATGTTGTTGTTGAAATAACGGTTGAATCAGACCTCGCTGAGCCGTCGTCGAAGCGAGCGAGGAGGCCGAAGAACTTCAGAGATGACTTCATCACCTATCATGTGGAAGCAGATCCGCTTACCTATGATGAGGCGATGAAGACCAGAGATGCTATCTTCTGGAAGGAGGCAGTGAATGACGAGTATGACTCTATCACCTCCAATAACATATGGGTGTTAGTAGATCTACCTGAAGGAGCAAAATCCATCGGATGTAAATGGATTTTCAAGAAGAAGATGAAGGCAGATAGAACTATTGACAAGTTCGAGGCTAGGTTGGTGGCCAAGGGATTTTCTCAGAAGCAGGGGATTGACTACTTTGACACGTATGTTCTAGTAGCCCGGATGACCACCATCAGAATGTTGATTGCTCTCGCAGCAATACATAAGATGGTGATACATCAGATGGATGTGAAAACGGCTTTCCTAAATGGCGAGCTGACCGAAGAGATTTACATGCAACAGCTAGAGGGATTTGTCGTAAAGGGTCTTCAAGACAAAGTTTGCAAGTTGGTGAAATCCTTGTACGGTCTTAAACAGGCTCCCAAGATGTGGCATGAGAAATTTGACAAGGTTATAAGGTCAAATGGCTACATGGTCAGCGAGACGGACAAGTGTGTTTACACGAAGTTCGCTGATGGAAGAGGTCTGATCGTTTGTCTGTACGTGGACGACATGCTGATCCTAGGTACGGATATGGGCTGTGTCAAGGAGACATAGAAGTTCATCTCGAGCAAGTTCAGTGTGAAGGACTTGGGGAAAGCTGATGTGATCTTAGGGATCAAGATCATCCGGACAGACACTGGACTAGCGCTGTCACAGTCTCATTATGTTGAGAAGATGATCACTCGTTACGGGTATCAGGATCTTCCAGGGATCGATACGCCGTACAGGTGTGATCTGAAGCCTAATTCAGGAGAAAGCGTCAGGCAGCTGGTGTATGCAAGCGTAATCGAAAGTTTGATGTACACTACTACTGCCACAAGGCCTGACATAGCTTTCGCCGTGGGAATGCTGAGTCGTTTCACGAGCAACCCAGGCATTGAGCACTGGAAAGCTGTGAAACGGGTTATGAGATATCTCAAGAAGACTCAGACATATGCACTGCACTACAGCGGGTATCCGACAGTAGTGGAAGGCTTCAATGATGCTAGTTGGTGTTCAGAGGTGGAGAGCGAGAGATCCACAGGTGGATACATCTTTTCCTTGGGTGGAGCTGCTATATCGTGGAAGTCGAAGAAGCAGACTATACTCTCTCGTTCCTCCATGGAATCTGAGTTCTATGCACTAGAAGCTGCAGCAGATGAAGCAGAATGGCTTCGGGAGCTCATGTATGATCTTCCAGTGGTTGGAGCTCAGATACCGGCGGTACCGATATACTGTGACAACCAGACGACTACAGCAGTAGCATCAAATGACCTCTTCAATGGGAAGAAGAGAACTGTGCGGCTGAAGCACAGAGCAATAAACGATCTCATTAAAAGGGGAACTATTGCTGTAATTGATGTTCGGAGTCAGGAGAACCTGGCGGATCCGTTCACAAAGGGCCTCAAACGCCAGCTGGTCGATGACACAGCAAGAAAAATGGGATTGAAGGCATTATGATATTGTATCTGTGTAATTCTACCATAAAGTTTTATGCTATTAGTTCAAAGAGAAATCTACTAGGCATCTAGCTTTTTGTTCAATGGAGGACCACTGATTGGAAAAATATCAGGTAACAGTGGGTTCATAGTCCTAAGGGACATGGAAGGGATACGGACCCATAACCACTGTTGTTTACTATAGTTCTCTGCGGAGAACATATCCTGTGGAGAGGATGGCTTAAACGCCTTAATGAGTTCTCAGACAGAGTGAATGTCTGTTGTGCTTTACAGGAAGCACGGTAGCGCAGCACTACAAAAGAGTTCATAGACTCCATGCTACAGTGGGGTGACACCACAATGAGGTTCCCAGGTAGGGGTAATGCCTCGGCTTAGCAAGCCATGTCACTGCGGCGTAGCACCGCTTATAGGCAGGTAGCCTAATGCTGGATATTATAAATGAAGAGTGGTAGATAGCACTACAAGAGGCCAGTGTCCTCATGTTACAGTGACATGACACCACGAAGAGGTACCAGGTAGGGTAAAGCCTCGGCTTTGTAAGCCATGTCATAGCGGCGTAACAACGCACGGAAGCGCAAGGCTTCATGCTGGGTAGTTTGGCACTACAAAGAAGCTTGTGACCTCATGCTACAGTAGTATGACTCTACGATGAGGTACCCAGTTAGGGATAAAGTCTCGGCTTTAAGCCATGTCATAGCGGCTTAGCACCGCACGGAAGCGCAAGGCTTCATGCCAAGGACTCTTTAAAAGAACTCTCCTAGAGTGTATGGATAGAGATACAGGCCGTCTCTTGAGTGTAAACTTGTATACGCCCAAAATACATACACCGAAATCAGGCTGGCACATGGCCTTTAATGTGCATCCAGAAGCACAGATAACTACATTATGTGAGTGGGAAGAATTGCAGCTATGGTGCAGAATTCAAGGCTTAGTCCATTCTTGTATTATACTGTTATTTGATCCATGCGGGAAGATTCAAGTCGTCAGCGACATCTATCCTAATGCAAAATGGACAGTTACTGTGGGGAACGCTCAACCCTAGACACATATATATGATGAGATATGTGGGGGATTGTTGGTGCTCTTGCTCCTTGACATGAAGAGAGCTTGCTCTCAACATGCTTTGTAAAGTTTAGTCCCACATTGGAAAAGCACCATGAGTTATCTCAACATATATATGAGTATGTGTTGTTGGAATATGCACATGGGGTGGTGACCCTAAGGAGGGAACCATGTGGGTGATTTTACTAAGAGAAAAATGATTAATTCCAACAAGGACGTAAGTTGATTTTGTTGTGCGGGCTCGGACTCGACACGGACTCCAGGTTGTCTCGTGCATGCACGGGAGTGTTCGGGGGGAAGGCGTGGGCTAGCACTCGACTATGTTGATTGTTGGATGATGTAAAACATCAAACTCTATTTTAGAGTATTGGTGTTTTAGTCCCACATCGGATATGAGAGATGGTGAGGTCTCACTCCACTCTATAAATAGAGCCCCCTTGCCTCCTTTCCAAGATGTACCAAAGAAGAGAGTTAAGGGAGTCCGTAAAGTTCAGGAAGCCCGTTCAAGTCACAAATATTGACTGACGAGTTCCAGAAGTTCTCTTGAACTTGCTGGTTCCTGGAAGCGGATCGTATAGAGACGAATCTTGCTTTGAGCAACGGTGTTTTTACACCCCAGCAGATTTAATCCTCCTCCTCTTCTTCTTCTGTTTCTCTGTAACTCGTTTTTCAGGTTTTAAGGCATCTACTGAGTAGGGAGGTCTAACTTTATTCTTGAGATCTGTCTCATTTGTGGCACCTACTGTGTAGGCTTGCTAAACTCCTTATTTGTGGCACCTACTGTGTAGGCTTGCTAAACTCCTCATTTGTGGCACCTACTGTGTAGGCTTGCTGAACTCCTGTTTTCCATCTATATCCACGTCTCGGGACTAACATCTCCCATCTCAACCACTTGGGCTAGAGGTGACTGGTGATTAAGGTAGCTGAGATAACGACTTGTCCAAGTTTTCATGAGGCAACTTCCACCCACTATCCATATATGATCAAGGACTCTAAACTGAAAGCTACACTAATTAAGAAATTTTCTTTGAAGTTTCTCCTCTAGGAGAAAATGGTCCGAGGTTGAGGTAAGGTAGAAGTTCAAATTAGGGTATGTTTAGTTTCGTGTTATTTTAATTCAAGGAAGATCAGTACTTTGCTAAACGACGGGCCAAGTGTGGTGCATAACAGGTCACTAGTTCGCGATGATCCACTTGTCATCGAGAAAAGAATAGGCATGTGGTTGGTGATTGAGAGGAGCAGTTTCACTATTTGGGCCTGTTTGTGTGAGAAAACTATGGTTTCTATTGAAGTGGGAAAATACCCATATAATTTTGTGTTTGGTTTGTAAGGAGGTAAGTGGGGAATTTAACGGCTGTTTGGTTGTTTTGAACCTATGCAAATTGAAGGAATTGAAGAATCCAAATAACCCAAAAAACTATGTGATGAGTCTCATGGCAAAGTTTCCATCTTCTTCAACTTTTCCATTCCAAATGATTAGTTCTTGGGTAACTCCTATGAACCAAATAAATAGACCCTTTAGGTTTTCTGAAGTATACTAATAATTGTCCCCTATATTTTCCTCTTTTGACTTTATCTCCTTATTGTTTGGTTGAGGGAAGTAGAAGAAATTGGCGAGCGCCACTCGTGAAAAAATGGTCAATTAATCTTTTTATGTTGTGACTGCGATTTAGTGGATTTCCTGGTTCCTCATGTTCTTATGTTTTGGGTGGCGTTTGTTGTATTCATATTTGGATTGTGGTTGACGTTTCGTTAAAGTTCTCTTTAATGAAATGTGAAGAAGATTAGTCTTCCACCGTTTCTCTCCCTCGCTCTCAAATGAAGGAACATTCTACTTTGATTTATGAAAGTAAAGAGACCCATTTATATTCAAAATAATTGAAATTTGCAAGAATTTTCAATGTGTAAGTATTCTCCATCTAAAGTTCATTTCTCCTTACAACCAAGGTTCACGATATCGGGTTGGGAGTTTGACGTATCGGATTGGGGGTGATGTACCTGACATATCCCTCTTTCTCTCGGCATCGCTGTCATTCGCAATGACCATTTGATTTGACTATACTCGAGCATCTACATACGTCGGCTCTTGTCGAGGGCCATCACGTCCCGATAACTCTATTGGTGAGCGTCTTCATGTGCAGGCTCTTGTCGAGCATCCACGTGTGGACAACTTTTTTGGTCGAGCAGCATCTACATACGTCGGCTCTTGTCTAGGGCCTTCACGTCCCAATAACTCTATTAGTGAGCGTCTTCATGTGTCGGCTCTTTTCGAGCACCCATGTAGGGGTGCAACTCGGGCGGGCTAAACCCGAACCCGATCGGGTAAACCCGTTAATGAGTTGGGTTAGGGTTGAAGATATTTTGGTTTGAGCTTGGGCTCGGGTTAAAATATTTGAACCCGATCAAAAATCGGGTTGGGCTTGGGTTCATGTGTTGGATAACCCGAAGAACCCGAAACCCGACATACATATAATTTATATATATATATTGTTTCATACTACTTAAATAAAAAGTTTAAACTATAATTTTTTTCACCCGAACTCTTCAACTCCTTGTCCTAAATCTCATTTCAGTTTTATTTTGTAATGATTGAGGCTTGATTGCTATTTGATTATGCAT
The DNA here is from genome assembly GCA_029216955.1 of Iris pallida. NCBI lineage: Eukaryota > Viridiplantae > Streptophyta > Magnoliopsida > Asparagales > Iridaceae > Iris > Iris pallida. Next base: position 29,157 of record JANAVB010037331.1, on the reverse strand, counting down.
TTAATATTACTCTTGTTTAAAATTATTTCAAATATCATATTAGAGTCCGATAAACCCGATGGACCCGACCCAATCCGAGCCCAACCCGATCCTCCGGACTTGGTCTTGGGCTTCATATGTTGAACCCGAAGTCGGGTCGGACTTGGGCTTGGGCTAGGCTTATGATCTATCGGGTTGGGCTCGGGTTGACCTCAAACCCGACCCAACCCGCCCGAGTTGCACCCCTACACCCATGTGTGGACAACTTTTTTGGTCGAGCATCTTCATGCACCTGCTCTTGTTGAGCACCCACGTGTTGACAACTCTTTTTCATGCCCTAGATGACCGCAACTTAGACTTTTTCATGTTCTCTTTGGATATTTCTTCCGGGATTTCTTCGGTTATGAAATATGGATCTCGACTTCTTTATGGATTTCCATTTTCTCTGGAGTTGCTTTCACCAAGTTCCAACTTAGTAGCTAGGGGTGCAACTCGGGCGGGCTAAACCCGAACCCGATCGGGTAAACCCGTTAATGAGTTGGGTTAGGGTTGAAGATATTTTGGTTTGAGCTTGGGCTCGGGTTAAAATATTTGAACCCGATCAAAAATCGGGTTGGGCTTGGGTTCATGTGTTGGATAACCCGAAGAACCCGAAACCCGACATACATATAATTTATATATATATATTGTTTCATACTACTTAAATAAAAAGTTTAAACTATAATTTTTTTCACCCGAACTCTTCAACTCCTTGTCCTAAATCTCATTTCAGTTTTATTTTGTAATGATTGAGGCTTGATTGCTATTTGATTATGCATTTAATATTACTCTTGTTTAAAATTATTTCAAATATCATATTAGAGTCCGATAAACCCGATGGACCCGACCCAATCCGAGCCCAACCCGATCCTCCGGACTTGGTCTTGGGCTTCATATGTTGAACCCGAAGTCGGGTCGGACTTGGGCTTGGGCTAGGCTTATGATCTATCGGGTTGGGCTCGGGTTGACCTCAAACCCGACCCAACCCGCCCGAGTTGCACCCCTATTAGTAGCAGCGTGTTGAAGAGTAGATTATTTATCTTCAATTTATGTATTGATTGCTTCATATATATTTCATTTCTAGCTAGGGTTATTGATGTATTTCCATATGTTTTATTGTCCTAAAGTATTGGCCAAGAGCCGTAATAAAATCTTATCCCATTTAGTCACAATTTAGTCTCATTTTCTACAAGATAAAGCAAAAGGCCACAACATAATTCCTAGATCATTGTTACTTCTCAAAACTTCCATATTGGCTCCCTATTATCGACACCATAATCTTTTCTAGATCAACAAATTTCATATGTAGATCTCTCTCTCTCTCTCTCTCTCTCTCTCCCCCCTTTCCATATTACCTTAATTTTTTTATGGAATAGCTTCAATAATAATGTCTCAAAAAAGGAGCTTCAGTAATAGATATTTTTTACATAAAACCAAATTGATTTTCAGAAGCGATTGTTTCTTTGTTTAGGCTTTTCTCATGTACCCTCTCCATGTGGTTTATAGTATGACCTCTCAATACATGTTAGAGGCGATTTGATTTTGGGGAAGTACATAGATCAACTATGGCGGCGTTTCCACGACATAAAGAGCTTATAAGTTATAACATGCTGGTATATCTTTGGGCAATCAGTGTTCCCAGTATGCATGTTTATCATTTAACAACTGGTAAGAACATGCTTATATGGAGATCTTTAAATCCTTTGACCCCAGAATGTCAGTATGTTATTTTGGCACTGGTCAAAATGGTGTCCACATGAGCATAACTTTGAAACGAGAAGATAGAAAAAGAAGACCCTAAGGCAGTTTTGAATTATTTCCAGAATGATACATCATCAGAATGCAAGGCTTTCTACACTATGGCATGCATAGTTTATATGCCTGTAGGCAGGAAGGTGGAAGGAGAAGTAGAAGATGTGGCTATCCCTAGGTTTGGAGAAAACGATCTCATCTCTCTAATGGGAGTTAATATTATATAATAACAAAATAAAACGTGTAAAGTGACTGTCATACGCATAGTTTAAAGTATCGGCCGATACCGATACGGTTTGGCATGTCCCGATCCGATACCGACCGATATCCGATACTGACCGATACCAACATTAGGGGTCTCTTTTCCGATCAATTTGGCAAAGAAAATTGAACGAAAAAGACAAATCAACAAGGGTTTGAAGCATACTAAGGTTGTAAAAGCATATAAAAGAAGAAGATTGATCTATTGCATGTAAACCAATCGGTAAGGGTAACTACTATTTCATTTAATTTCAGAACTGCTAGAAATAACATTGAAAATACTTAAAATTATGTCTGAATGTACAAATATATATTTTAAATGTTAATAATTTATTAATAATTATTTGTTTTCCGATACCAAAAAATTCGATACTCTGATCCGAAACTGCTGATATTACCGATATCACGGATACCGATACTCATAGGAATGGTCCGATACCGATTCCGATACCGATACTGCAAACCTTGGCATAACCTACTTTTGGAGAATAAGAAATTAGTGCATCCCTGGAAAGGTTGAGATTATATGGCAATGGAGTATACGGAGAGAAAATCGTTGGAGATGGATCGGGCATGCACGACAAAGATCAATATATGCACTAGTTAGGAGTGGTAGGATATAGTTAAATGAGCTAATATAACATGTTTAACATCATCGGTCCAACACGGTAATTGTGGTTACTTACAAATGTTTATTGCGTAGGGCATAACAATCTTGTAATGAAAAGCCATTATGAACTGGATGCCATTCATGAATCCTTCTTATGATCAGGTACTCAGCTCTTTAACAGCGGGTGCAGATCTAGTGCATCCATATTTGTCCACATGACTCTGGTTGCACCCTTGCGTATGTCTAGTAAATGTAAAATGCTGAATACTGGGACCTGTCGTTTTGGTGTTTTCAAATACCATCCACACACCCTCACTTAGAATATTTTTCATGTCCCTTAACGTACCTTACTTGCACATGAAAGCGAATTGTAAGTTGGAAGGATGACGAATAATAACTCTCAGATAAAATCTTCTATAAAATGAAGCCTTGCTTATAATGCTGGGTGGAGTATACTCCTACTACACACATAATCATAAATATTCTAATAATTTAGGACTTTATCTTGCTCATGACGATCAACTAGGATGAAATTTATGTCATCATCTCTTCATCAAAATATTCTATTTGCCGTATGCAGTTAATTTAATGTGATTCATTCTCGTGATTTCTGTTGTATTTTAGATTGGGGTGTCCAAGCAACTGTCAGTTGGATTCTCTCCAGGTGTTTTGGCAGCGAAAATGTGGCCATCATTGCAGAGGAAGATGTCCAAACTCTGTCTAAAAAGGAAGCGACAGGCTTGCTGGAATCTGTGGTTAATGCTGTCAATGAATGCTTAATCGAAGCTCCCAAGTACGGGTTAGAAAGTCCTTCAAAGGCACTTGGAAGTCGGGAAGTTCTTGAAGCTATAAGCAAATGCAACTCTGGTGGGGGCCCGAAGGGAAGATATTGGGTCCTCGACCCTGTGGATGGCACATTGGGCTTTGTTAGGGGGGATCAATATGCCGTTGCTCTTGCCTTAATAGAGGATGGCGAAGTGATCCTTGGTGTCCTCGGGTGCCCAAACTACCCAATGAACAAGCAGTGGCTCAGTTACCACCAACGGTACTATAGGCTTATGTCTAAGCTTTCCCCCCCTGCTGTTGGGTCTTGGGAAAAAGGATGCGTACTCTATGCTCAGAGGGGTAGCGGTGAGGCTTGGATGCAACCAGTTATCCATGACTACGGGAAACTTGAACAGAACAGCTCTGCAAGAGCGATTAAAGTGTCAACCATTGATGACCCAGCCTTTGCGACGTTTTGTGAACCTGTTGAAAAGGCCAATTCTAGCCACTCCTTCACAGCTGGCTTGGCGGAAAGTGTTGGTTTGAGGTGAGTGTAATGCGCTTGCTTTTTGTCCTTATTACATCGTAGTTTAGACAGAATATAAGGGAGACTAAACATTATGATTATCCGGGCCAGTTTTTACAGTAAACAAGAAGAAACTGCTAGGCAATAGAAATCAGGGGGGAAAAGGGATCACCACTTCCCTCCCTGACCTTAAAAATGTTCATAATGTGCAAAAAAGAAGATTGCAGCCATTAACTAATCTCCGAGGTGTTGGAAGATTTTAGCTACTGACTTGATCCTATTCTCGGGAGTTTAACCTCTTTCCCATTTTAATACGAATTCTGGAGAATATTCTCTCCTTTTTATGTCACTTCTTAGCTCATGAGAGAAGTACTTCTCATCATTCCATAGTTTACAGCATCGACCGATACCGATCCGATACGGCTGATACCGATACGGTTTCGCATGTCCCGATCCGATACCGACCGATACTCGATATTGACCAATACCGACATTGGGGGTCTTTTTTCCGATCAATTCGGCAAAGAAAATTGAACGAAAAAGACAAATCAACAAGGGTTTAAAGCATAATAAGGTTGTAAAACATGTAAAATAAGAAAATTTATTTATTGCATGTAAACCAATCGGTAAGGGTGACTACTATTCCATTTAATTTCAAAACTACTAATAAATAACACTGAAAATACTTAAAATTATGCCTAAATGTCTAAAATATATATTTTTAAATGTTAGTAATTTATTAATAACTATCTGTTTTTCGATACCAAAAAATCCGATACTCCGATCCGAAACCCCTGATACTACCTATACCGATACTCATAGGAATGGTCCGATACCGATTCCGATACCGATATTAAGAACCTTGCATCATTCCTTCTCTTATTAAGATCCTCTGCATTTTAAAATTTCAGAAAGCAGCCATTGCGTGTATATAGCATGGTAAAGTATGCTGCCATAGCAAGGGGGGACGCGGAAATCTTCATGAAGTTTGCAAGGGCTGGCTACAAAGAGAAGATATGGGACCATGCCGCTGGGGTGGTTATCATACAAGAGGCTGGCGGGGTGGTCACAGATGCAGGAGGCCGCCCCTTGGATTTCTCCAGGGGTGTATTTTTAGAAGGTCTCGATCGCGGCATAATTGCTTGCTCGGGATCGGTCCTTCATGATAGGATCATCAAGGCTGTCGATGCAAGCTGGGACTCCTCTAATCTATGAGGCTAATTCATGATGCCAATCTATCTAATTGGTGAGAATTTGTCTCATGTTCTTACGTACTCGCATAAAATACTTTGGCAAGGGACTAACTAGGTTTTCTTACAGGTTTGGCATCCACAAGGATCGATACATCAATAAGAACAGGCTAATCGCTACGTGCTACACAAAGAACCGAAAGAAAAGCTGAAAGAAAGAACGATATAGCGTGAGATATAGACATTGCGACGGTATAATTTGGTGGTGTGGAGGTGGGCATTTTGATCCAATCTGTAGTTGGAGAACCTCCGCATACCCACCTTAAGAAAATTTCGTATCTGAGCTCTTCTCTCTGTGAAGCAAATAACTTAATTTTGGCTTGTAAGGTTTTTGATGTAAGCTATAGCTCTGTGACTGAGAGTAGTATTCTGCTAGCATTAATCTGGTTTCTCTTGTGCTACCTGCAAATTTTTTCACTGGTAATGCCTGGTTCCAAATGTATAGCAGCAGTAGTCCGAGCTCTCTAGCCTAGTGGTATTAGAGCGGACATCCGGAGGGACCGGCAAGGTTCGAGTCCCCCAATTGTGTGTGCGTGGAATTTCGAAAATAATGTATAGCAGCAGTATTGTAATATGTTTGCTACTTAGCAACTGTATCTATATATGCAATGTCTGAAAGATATGATGTAGCCCAGGATTTTTCTTGCATGATATATGTGGTAACTCAGAGAGTCCCACACATGGGCCTAAAAGGCTAGGTCCATATGTCTAAGAGCACCCCCTCAAGGTTATGGTGGGTCAGACAATATGAGTTTGTCCAATAACTATATAAACCTCGCTGTGGTATGGGATTTCATAAAGAAGTCTGCAAGTTGCAATGATGAAGTCGCATGTCATGTCATTACTCAAGTAATGACAGTCGGTCTCATTATGTTTCGTCCGCTCATGGAATACCGAATTGCTACTCTGGTTATTGAGGAGTCAGACCTGTAATTGTAACCCCCATATTAGATGGTAACCATCTCACATGATGTGGTAATAGTCATAGCTCTGTACTTTGCCTCAGCGGAAATGGTTCCTACGAAGTGCCAAGAAGCAAACAGAATCATGTAGCAAACTACCCGGTAATAGGATCACATGCCCAATCAGCATCGAAAAAGGCACGAAGCTCCAAGGAGGATGTAGCAGACTTAAACGGAGTCCGAAGTAAGACAATACACTAGGTTGTTCGCTGTGCAGATACAAACTACCTGACAATACTGACTGCATGCAAGATATATGGTCGTGTCGTGTCCAACAATCTGCTTGTATCAAGTGAATTTTGTCAATGGTTCACCTACAAGCAGTGGCGTAGCCACCTGGTCCCCAGGGGGTATAGTTGCGCCCCCTGGAATTTCTATTTTTTATATACTAATTTTCTGAATATTACTGCAAAGAATTATCCAAAGTTCCACCAATCAGCATTTGAAATAACGACACATGATCTGCTTCCTCCCTGCAAAATTATCTTCCAGCTCCTCCTCTTAACAAACGACATGGTGGGTGCGGATGCTGCAGTGAGGGTGTTGGTAATAAAAAAAAAAAATCTTTTTTATGAGCTTCTCTTCCCATTTGATTGTGCATTATTGATTTTATTTTGCATTTTGTATTCATCTTGTGTTGCGGTAATATTGATTTGTTCTATGTGTTCTTTCATTTGGGTATGTTATTTTGTTGGTTAATATTAAGCTATTTTGAGTTTGTTTGCTCATATATTTAGGTGGTGGTTGTTTTAGTTTCATCTGGGTATGCTATATGTATATTTTTGGGAATATTGAGTTATCTTAGTGTTTTTCTTTGTTAGGATTGTGATAATATTGAGTTATTGTGGTTTTATCTTTTATGTAGTTGTGTATTTTTATGTTTTCTTTTTTCGTCTGGGTATGTTAGTCGTGTGATAATGAGTTTGAGCTATTTTGGTTTTCTTAGGCTTGAGTCAATATTGAGTTATTTTTGTAGTCTTTTGGATAGTATTGAGTTACTTTGGTTATTTTCTCATATGTTAATTTGTTGAGTAATATTGAGTTACTTTAGACTTTCTTCATTTTGATACAAATAGTAAGAATTGCATCCTCTAGATAAAAATTGTGGCTACGCCACTGGCCCACTGCCTGCAAGGGATGTTGATTGAACATATGGCACCCGTAATTTTTCTGGGTGGGTTTGCAACTGAGATCTATTCTAATCTAATAATTACAAGACAAGAAATCAGGGTCTCTCTTTTATTTCTTTTAACCAGAGACCAAAATAAATCAAACAAAACATTGTCAAATGGTCAAGAAAATGAAATTTGATTGGAGAAAATATAGTTTACTCTTATCAAGTGGGGGCATATATAGATAGTAGTAACGTCCAGTGCATTACATGTACCCAAAAACAATTGTTAAAATATAAATTAAATTATAATTTGTTATAGATAACGTTATCGTAACCCATCTAAAATAAATTGTTAAAAAATAATTTAAGTTAGAATTGGTTATAAATAATGTTATCCAAATTATAGACATCGTTAAACAATTAGTTAGAATTATAGACAGTGTGGGGTCCCATCCCAATTTGTTAGAAATATAGACAGTACAAGCAGGGGCGGACCCACCCAGGGTCAAGTGGGGTCACGTGGCGCCACTGACTTCTTGTAAAAAAAAATTTTTTACTTCCAGGTACATCTCCCGCAGCGCAAGATCAAGTGGGGTCTGTTGTCAAAGATGAAGAAGAAGAAGAAGAAGAAGAAGAAGAAGCCAACGTAGAAGAAGAAAAAAGAAGAAGAAGAAGAAGAAGAGGTACATCTCTGACTCTCTCCCCTCTCTCTTTACCTCTCTCTTACTCTCTCTCTCTCTCTCTCTCTGAAATTAAAATTCCTAAACTAAGTATTTTTTAGTTTTAGCAAAAATCAGGGTAGGAAACCACAATTTTTTTTAAGAATTTTAGGAAAAAAATCTGGGTAAAAATCAGTGATTTTAAGAAACCACATTTTTTCAGGACAAAAATCAGGGTCAGTTTTAGCAAAATTTAGGACAAAAATCAGTGGTTTGCAAAAAAAACTTAAAAACTAAGTATTTTTTTAGGGATTTTTTTACAGCGGCATATTATTGAAGTTAGGTTATTGATTTTAGGATTTCAGAATTAGGAATTAGGTTAGTGCATTTAGAAATTAGGTTATTGATTTTCAGCTAGCTTCTCTTTTATTTACTCCAGGACGCAAAGATTTTTTTTTTTGAGGTGTCAATGCCAAAGTCTGCAAATGAGAGTACGTCTTCTAGAAATCAACAAGACGTTCATCACTCCACTCCTAATTTCGTTCTCCCTCTGGCCACTCGTATTATAGACTTGAATGAGCTCCCTGCCGATCCTGGATTAAGAAAGAATATCCATGAGTATGACATTAATGACAGGGAGAATGTCCGACGGTGGTATCTACAAAAAGGACCATGTCAACCCAGAAATCATCATTTTCTGGGAGCAATATTTTTTGGAGTCAATCGCAGTTTCGTTGGTGCTTGGTTTGGAAAGTATGATTGGTTGGAGTACAACATATCAAAAGATGCTACCTATTGTTTGGTTTGTTATCTATTCAAGCCCAACTACGGACACCAAGGCGGTGGTGATGCATTTGTTGGAGAGGGATTTAGAAATTGGAAGAAGAAGAGCCGATTCAATATTCATGTTGGAGCCCATAATAGTACTAATAATCAATGTTCAAGGGCTTGTAGTGATCTATTACTTCAATGACAACACATAGAAGTTTGCTTGTCTAATCAATCCCAACAAATTCAAGCAGATTATCGCATTCGGTTGACTGCCTCTGTTGATTGCATTAGGTTTCTTTTGAGTCAAGGTTTGGCTTTTCGTGGTCATGATGAATTTGAGAATTCGGAAAATCAGGGTAACTTTCTTGAACTCCTAAGCTTTCTTGCCAACCACAATGAAGAAATCAACAATGTGTATTGAAAATGCTCCCGAAAAATCATAAATTGACGTCGCCTAAAATCCAAAAAGATATTGTTAGTGCCATTGCAAGTGAGACTACAAATGCAATCATTAGAGAGGTTGGTGATGGCTTGTTTGCTATTCTAGTTGACGAGGCACGAGATATCTCTGTGAAAGAACAAATGGCGGTTGCTTTACGTTTTGTGGATGACAGAGGATGCATAGTTGAGCGCTTTCTTGGTATTGTACATGTCAGCGATACTACTGCCTTATCACTAAAGAAAGCTATAGAGGCCCTCTTTTCTTGTCATGGACTGAGTTTATCAAGTATTCGTGGACAAGGTTATGATGGAGCGAGCAATATGCGAGGTGATTTCCATGGTCTTAAAGCTTTGTTTATGATGGAGAATCCAGCTGCCCATTATATTCATTATTTTGCTCATCAATTACAACAAACACTTGTAGCTGTTGTTAAAAATCATACAAAGATTTGTGCATTTTTTGATATTGTAGCACTTTTGTCAAATGTTGTTGGAGCTTCCTGCAAACAGAGAGATCTTCTTTGTAGTTCTCCGTCCCGCTCAGTCAATCGGAGGAATCGAAATGCCGACGGTGTTCGGACTTAGCCTTGCAACGGCTTGCTCGGAGACACTGCTCGGTCGAGGCGACCGCTCGCTCAGGTGGGGTAGTTTTGGTGAACTTGCCTCATCTTTGCCTTCACATAATAAATCGTATGTTTTCAACTTGCACAAGTAGGCTTGATAATAAAATAGACGAATCCACATAGATAAGAGAATAATCCCGACAGGTCGAATTGAGTTAGAATATGGAAATGTCCAACGGTCGGCTTAGAGTTGGTGCACGGCGTGCTTTAAAAATGACACTCAGTCCTTTGTCTCGTGGCTTGGGAGAAGAAAAAGTTGGTCTTCGCCACAAAGCTAAGAGTTAGCCTAAGTCATAGGCGTCGCCCGCATAATGCTGGATAAAGCATGCACGGTCCCATCGCTCAAGGCGTGGCATAGCCTTTGCTCGCCGACGGGTTAAGTTGTATTGCACGGCTTGTGACTTAAGTCTAGGCACCCAGAGAACTTGGTTGTTCAAGTCGAATGCGTGCACGGCACGTTCCCACGATGCAAGACTTGACGTAGTCTTTGCTCGTCAAGTTGTTACATGATTAAGTTAGGCAAAGTTATGTTAGGCTATCGGAGTAGTAGCAAGCACAGTCCCACGAGTTCTACGGCTGGTGTAGTGCCCCGCTCCCGTTGGGACAAAGCACTATGTAATAGGCTCGTGGCAAGTGAGACATGGTCGGGAACATAGATGGCTAGTCTGACTCTGCGACGAGTTTGGTATACAAAGACCATGGCATCAATAAAATCGATTTGGACGAGTGTTATGAGTACCGTTCCAACTAATTGATCGGCTACTGTTGGAATGAGTCCTAGATGCGGTAGGCGGCGTCTTGGCGAATGAACTCTAAAGAGAGCGACGCAACCCGTCTGCCGTTGGTTTTATTGGTTTTCTTGGCTTTCTGAACGAATTGTTTTGTGGATTTGATAGTGTGCTTTTGCGTCGATTTCTGAATGCGTCCTTGGAAATTTCGAAGGAGGGATTGAAGGAAGGGTTCTAATTCGATGCTCGTGCCATTGCAGGAGTTCGTGTAACTGTAAACCCCCTAAAATTTCTATTTTTTTAAATTTGGTGTTAATTTTTGTCTTGTATTGTACGTCGCATAGTCGTATTGTACGTCGCATATGAGTTCATATTTTCAGATGGCTCGTCGAGTGCGAATATGTGCGAGGGACATATTGTTGTAAAAATATATATTTTATTTTAGAAGCTTGATTTTTCAAATAATAATTAATAAATTTTTTTAATTACTTAAAATGGTAAAATGCGTCGCATCGTGGATTGCCAAACTTCATTCAATTTATTTTCATAAAAAGGGGTATTTTATAATAAGTAATTTAGAAAAACTATATTTTATGTAGATATCTTATTTGCATGCGATGTACAAATTCTTATTCATATATTTTTGGATTTTCAAAATTAATTATTATCGTTATTCTAGTAATTCGAAAAAGTTATTTAAATTTTAAATTGATTTATTATGGTGATTTAATTTAGAAAATATTTTATTTACGTTATTTTAAAATAGCTTTCAAATTTTAGAGAGGATTATCTATACTTAACCTAGATTTAGATTTTATTGAAATAAGATTTAAATTGGTTTGAATTAATACGGGATTTATCTATTGGGCGTTTAAACAAACCCAATCCCTATCCAACTGGGAATTTCCACCTCCTATATAAGGAGAGGTACTCATCCATAAATTCTACCAAGCCAATCTCCAACAGGTGCATCGTGTCTGTGCCTCAAACCCTCCACTATATTTTCTATTACATTTACAATTCTTCCAAATCCGTGTCCAACCACCCGGACATTCGATTCGTGTCGCACGGGACACGATACCCCGACACATACAATCAGACCCTAAACCTAACCCTAACCCCGCGCAGCCTGCAACCACAGCCGCCACCGCGGTTGCTGACACCCGACTCTTCCTCCACCACCAAGACAGAACCACCACCGGCACTCCGGCCTCCACCTCTCTGTCCCGGGCCAGCACAGCAACACCATTACCACACAGCCAATTGTTTGCGAAAACAAAAGTATAAACTTTATTTCAACAAACTTTGTAAAGAGATTACAAGAATTCTGGGAAAGTACAACTGTAGGAATCCAATCTAGATGACGATTGCTTTATCCCTTGGACGATGTGAACTTTGAAGACGATAGCCTCGGAAGTTGAAGGCAAAAAGCCTCGGAAGAATACAGCAGCACTTGGGCAAGAACTCCTGAACTCTCTGATATTTCTAAACTTTATGTCTGATCCCCTTGAATGAAGACTTGAAACTCTATTTATAGAGTTCTAGAAATAACTAACTTTTAGTTATTCTGAATGGCGCAAGCTGGATTGCGCATGGACTGGATTGCGCAGCATCAGACTGCGCTGGCAGTTGTTTGATCGTGGGCTAACTGTCTTGGACACATGGCATCATTTGATTGAAATGCGCATGATCGTGTACAGACGGTTGCCACGTAGTGAGCAATTGATGGCATGAATGCCACGTATACATTTGTCAGTTGTCATGATGAAGTGTGCCACATAAATTACGCTGACTTCAGATTGCGCAGGAATAGACTGCGTAGCAGAAAGCCTGGCCGATTGCGCTGCATGTACAGCTGTCCTCGAGCGCCGTGCTGCACGATAAACGAACAGTTTCCTCATTCTCCATGCTGTCAATTGTCAGAAGATCTGATTCTGTCAGATAATGATGACATTTGCCACGTCAGCTTGCGCACTTGAGAGTGTGCGCAGTCTAGTCTGCGCCATCGAGATGGTGCGCAATCTGTCTTCTACGCAATTTATTTGAAAGATGCATTTCTTGAATTCCATGACTTTGTTGACGGGTGCAACTTGATTTTTAGGACCTACAAGACCCCCTTCAACGTTTTCGAAATTTGAAAATATTCAAAGTTTTTGAAATACTTTGAAGTTTGATTTTTAAATCAAGTTGCACATGTAATGACTTGTCTGCGCAATTGAAGGAGTCAGCTCCTATTTCTTCGGCACAATCCGAGGCGACCATTACTCTCGAAAAACTATAAATAGTTCTCCTTCTTCCTTCTGTCATTGTTTACATCATTGGGACCCTTGGTAGATAGGGTGATAGAGAAAGAAGATGCTGGTTTCTCAACAGTTAGAGGTCCAACCTCCTATTTGATCAATGCTATCCGCAGTCAAGGCGACGAAGCTCAAGTCGTTTTTCTTGAACATGTACTAGATGAGCTGGAGGCATTGGTTAAGATTTACAAAGAGCTTAATAGGGGGGAGGTGGAGCTTTTGGTACAGGCTGAATTTGAAAAGATGTTTCAAGAGGCTGCCATCGCGAAAGTTGATCTCCAAGTTCTCTTGGACGCCTTCTCTACTAAATCTGCTGAGTATAACTCCCAAGTGGAAACAATAACATCTGTTGCTGAGGAGAAAGAGAGGAAAGTTGCTGAGCTGCAGGCAGAATCTACCCGTCTTCAAGAAAAGCTGAGACTTGTTCAGCTTGCTCTGGAGAATGAGGCCACAGAACATCAAACTGCAGTTCAACAACTGACCGCTCTAACTCAGGAAAAAGATGAGTATGTCACAACTCATCAAGCTGAAATCTCTCACAAACTAGTAACCATGCCGTCTTTTGACGAGAAGTCTGGGATGGAGGAAGCTAGGTGGCGAGTGATGGACTCTCGTGAGGAACGACTGCAATCTTTAAAGCAGCAGATGACTAGCTTGATGACTCCGCCAGCCGAGTAGAAAGACTCTTTGTATCTTCTTGTTTTGTGGCATGTATTTTTGTAATGTCTTCCAATTTTGATTAATCAATAAAAAGATATTTTCTTTGTGGATCTATTATTTATTGCATATCTTATTCAGATATAAATAATAGCGATAGAAAATATATTCAGAGGTACAGGACATGATATATTTCTTGATTTTTAGAAAATAATTATATTCATTATATCTGCTCAGAGGTAATGTGGACATGGCAAAATATAACTTATTGAATATCATTATTTCAATAGACAACTCAATCAAGGATGACCAATTGCTGATGTGAATGATGAACGATAATGAATCGTCAAAATGTGTGAACGAAGTGAATCGTCGAGTTGAACGGACGAACCGTCAAATGAGTTGAATGAACGGGCGAACCGTCGAATGGATGGAATGAACGGACGAACCGTCGGATGATAATGAACGGGTGAACCGTCGGGATGGATGGAATGAACGGACGAACCGTCGGATGATAATGAACGGGTGAACCGTCGGGATGGATGGAATGAACGGACGAACCGTCGGATGATAATGAACGGGTGAACCGTCGGATGGATGGAATGAACGGACGAACCGTCGGATGATAATGAACGGGTGAACCGTCGGGATGGATGGAATAAACGGACGAACCATCGGATGATAATGAACGGGTGAACCGTCGGATGGATGGAATGAACAGACGAACCGTCGGATGATAATGAACGGGTGAACCGTCGGATGGATGGAATGAATGGACGAACCGTCGGATGATAATGAACGGGTGAACCGTCGGATGAATGTGTCGCTTTGTTGTTTGGAGAATCTCTGCCTATAAATAGAACAGAAATCTGGCAGGAATGACCACTTCCACTTTTCAACATAAAAATGTCGTCTGGAGATGCATCCAAGAAGGCAGAAATCGCCCCGAAGGTTGAAGCGGGCACTGAAGAACGTCTTGCTGAACCAGTCCAGCCAAAGCAGACAGAAGCAGGCGAAGGTTCGTCTGCACCCAAGCCACCAAAGGATATCCTGGATTTCCTGCTTGAACCAGGGACGACGAAAGAAGAAGAGGCCATGAGGATGGCAGCTTGCAAGTTCCTGGTGGGTTTCAGCAAGGATGTTCTCGGCTCTTTTGCTAATTATGTCTTTGATAAGGACGGCAGTGATCCGCGTCCCAATATTAAGAAGGATGATAGTGACCTTCCTTGATACTATGTAACGTCGTTTATGATTAAATAAAAATCAAACTTTATTTATGAACTGTCTGACCATATTTACATAAAATCCCTGTTACATTTATACATAGTATTTCTTGAGGAATTTGCCATTGATAGGCATCATTGCAACTCGACCGTCTAACTCTGAAAGTTGATAAGCTCCATTTGAAAAGACTTTGCTGACAATGTAAGGCTCTTCCCACTTCGCGTCGAACTTGCCTTTGCTCATGTGAGTCATAGTCATAGGACGTCTGACTGTTAGAACGAGTTCTCCTTGCTGAAAGGCTCTGACTTTAACTTTGCGGTTGAAAGTCTTTGAGATACGAGCTTGATATAACTCAATATGTTGTTGAGCCAATAGTCGCTTTTCGTCGAGCGCTTCTAATTCTTGAAGTCGAAGAAGATCGTTGTTCTCTGTAGTGAGCTCGTTAGCAATGGCGATCCTTAAGGACGGAATTTGAAGTTCTAGAGGAAGAACTGCTTCACAACCGTACACCAAAGAGAAGGGTGTAAAGCCTGTGGGGTTGCGGACCGTAGTTCGGTAGGCCCAATGATATTCACCAAGCTTTTCACTCCAGTTCCGTTTGTTAGTAGATACAAACTTCTTAAGGAGCTTGATGATAGTCTTGTTGAAAGCTTCAGCGAAGCCATTAGCAGCAGGATTGTAGGCTGTAGAAGCAACATTGTCAATCCGATGATCATCACAGAATCTTGTAAACTTTTGACTGATGAATTGTGGTCCATTATCATGGATGATCCTTCGAGGTACACCAAATCTATAGATGACATGGTGTTTAACGAAGTTGATGACACTGCTGGTCTTAACTTCATCCAGAGGTATAGCTTCAGCCCATTTGGAGAAGTAGTCGGTTATTGCTAATATGAACCGATGTCCTCTAGAAGAAGGAGGATTGATGGGACCTATAATGTCCATGCCCCAAGCTTCGAAAGGCCAGGAAGTAGCAGTCGGGTGCAGGAATTCCGATGGTTGATGGATGAAATTGGCATGGATTTGACAAGCTCTACATTTCCTTGCGTATTCAATGGCATCTGATACCATAGAGGGCCAGTAGTAACCCATTCGTCGGATACGATCCTGTAGTTTAGGACCAGGTTGATGTGCTCCACAGATGCCATCATGAGCTTCACGCAATATTTGCTTTGCTTCATCACCAGCAAGACAGCGCAATAGAAGACCATCATAAGTCCGCCGATAAAGAGTTTTGGTGGTCTGATTGTAGTAGAACCGTAGAGATTACCGACGAATACTCGTAGCCTCCTTAGGATCTTCAGGGAGTATGTCATGAACTACGAAGTCGATGAAAGGAGTTCTCCAGTCTTCACTGATATTGGCTTCAGTAAGATTACTGAACTCAATATTACGATTGTTCTCAATACAAAATAATTCCCGATTAGAGATAACCACCACCTGTTGTCTTTTGATAGGGATGGCTAGGACTACTGCAAGATTGGCTAAAGCATCGGCTTCTGTATTGCAAGCTCGGCGTACATATTCGATAAAGAAGGCTTTGAATGATGTAGCCATGTTGATTGCTGCTTCATGGTAAGGCACCAGATCTTGATGGCGAACTTCATAGATTTCTCTAACTTGATTAACAACCAACTTAGAGTCACCATAAACTTCAAGACATTCGACGTCCAATTGTTTGGCTAGCTGAAGGCCAATGAGTAGAGAATTGTATTCTGCCACGTTGTTAGAGCAAGGTTCATCTAGGGAATAAGCTCTTTGAATAGTTGACCCATCTGGAGAAACAAGAACAACTCCAACTCCTGCGACAATGGCACCATTTGGTCTGATCCTGGATGCACCGTCAAAGAATAGACGCCAAGTAGGAAATTCTTCGGAGATCATATTAGATTCTAATGTCTCATCTGGAATTTCATCATAGAGTTTGGATGTTTCTGGCACAGGATGAGCCCCTAAGAAATCCGCCAGGGCTTGACCTTTAACAGACTTTTGTGGAACATATACCATGTCATATTGGGCTAGCAGAATGGCCCATGTAGCCAGCCGAGAATTGAGTGTGCTGGGCTTCTTCATGAGTACCCGAAGAGGATTGACTCGGGATATGACATGAATGGTTTGACCAATGATGTAATGTCGAGTCTTTTGAACAGCGAACATAAGCGCTAAGCATTCTTTTTCGACCGGACTATAATGGTGTTCGGTACCAATCATAGTACGACTAAGATAGTAGATGGCCTGTTCATGACTTTCTTTGTTCTTTTGGGCAAGTAAAGCACCCAATGAATGGTCCATAGCACGGACATACATTAAAAATGGTATGCCTGAGATTGGTGGCACCAAGACTGGTAGGTTCATGAGATATCGCTTGATGTCGTCGAATGCTCGTTGACACTCTTCAGTCCAAATGAAAGATACACCCTTCTTTATTAGCTGAGTGAATGGTCTGCAGCGTCCAGACAGATTCGAAATGAATCTCCTGATGTATGCAAGTCGACCTTGGAATCCTCGTAGCTCTTTTAGGTTGCGTGGAGGACACATCTCTTGAATGGCTTTGATCTTCTCGGGATCCATGTGTATACCCTTAGAGGTAATGACGAAGCCGAGAAATTTGCCACTAGAGACACCCAAGAATGATTTGGTGGGATTTATTTTGAGTTGATGTTGGCGCATGAGATTGAAGATTGTTCTCAAATCTTGGATGTGATCTTCCTTCAAACGACTTTTGACAGCAATATCATCGACGTAGCATTCGACAGTTTTGCGAAGATGATCTCGAAAGATGGTATTCATAGCTCGTTGATAAGTTGCACCAGCGTTCTTGAGACCAAATGGCATCACAGTGTAGCAATAGACTCCGCGAGGAGTGCAGAAAGAAGTGTGTTTTTCATCTTCAGGATTCATCCGAATTTGATTGTATCCAGAGAATCCATCCATGAAAGATATTCGCTCGAACCCACAGGTGTTGTCGATCATGACGTCCGTGATAGGGAGAGGAAATTCATCTTTTGGACATGCTTCATTAAGATCCCGAAAGTCGATGCAGACTCGAACTTTGCCGGTTTTCTTTAGAACTGGGACGACATTGGCTAGCCAATCAGGATGTTGTTCTTCTCGGATAAAGCCACAAGCGATGAACTTTTTGACTTCATCGTCAATTGCGTCCATCATTTCTGGCTTGAAGCGCCGTTGTTGTTGTTTGACCGGTTTTGCATTCGGTAGAATGTTCAATTTGTGAGTAGCAACTTTGGGATCTAGACCTGGCATGTCTTCATAGCTCCAAGCAAATACATCTATGTATTCTTTAATAAGAAGAATTAATTCTTGCTTATCTGTCTCTGGAAGGTTTTTGCTGATGAATATTGGACGAGGTGATCCGCTCTCTCCTACATCAATTTGAACTAATTGATCTTCGGTAGGAGGTTCCCTTTGTTCGAATCGGAGTTCCCATTGGGTATCTATTCGTTGAGCCCAAGGATCTGTTTCGGGACTTTCTTCAATGTCCTCGTCATAGCCTTCTGGAAGTTCGGCGGAGACCATGTTAGAAGAGACAATCAACCGATGAACTTGGCCAATACTGGTATCAGAATCCCATGATCTGGAATCAGAAGAGTTAGAGCGCTCCTCGCTTTCAGATTCGGAGACTGCTGGGGATAACACCAGGGGAGAAGCATATCCGAGACCTCTTTTGGTCCTGCTGTAGTACATCTCTGACTTTCCTTCCGGTATGGTAGTACGAATAGGCGTTCGTCTACCCTTGCCATAATTGAGGCCACTTTTGAAGTCATAACCCATCTTTCGGATGATGTCTTTTGATTGTTGACTATAACGACGGAGTTGGAGATGTCCTGTATTGTTACTTTTACTATCATCCGTATAATTGAATTGTTGTTCTGGTCCTTTACTAAAAAGTATCGGACTCTCGCCTTTCTTTCGAGCGGGAACAATACGATATGAATCTTTTGGATGTTCGAGTGAGACTTCTATTTGAAGAGACTGCGCAACTTCTATTGTAAATGACTGATAGCTATCTAACATATCCAAATAGTATTTAGTATGATAAATGACATCAGTATACTGGAAAGTAGATGCTTTTTTATTGATCTGTACATTTGTATTTACAGCAGGACCTTTAGCCTTCGCAGGCTTAGTCAGATTGATTACAAGAGGGGGAGAAGAAGAACGTGGAGGAGGATTGGCCTTATTACGACGGAGGTCGATAACAAGCGGCTCAGAGGAGGTGAGCTCCCTTTTATCCTTGTTATGAGTTAAATCTATAACAAGTGGCTCAGAAGAAGTGAGCTGCTTTTTATCCTTGTTACGACGTAAGTCGATAACAAGTGGCTCAGAAGGGGTGAGCTCCCTTTGATCATCATCAATTGATTGCTTCTGGACTGGCAAGTGAATAGCCAGTGGCTTGGAAGATTGAGGACGAGATACACGCCCTTTAACAGGAATGATGAGAGTGTCATTAGACACTGCTTCTTGCTCTTCTTCAGTATCCAGAGACAGCACCACCTTCATGAATTCATCTTTATACATACGAACATCATTGCAGTATGCTTCGACGCCTTTAAAAGGATAGAGATTAGCAACCTCCTTTTGTACCTCTCCATTATCATCAATATATTTGAAACATTGATGGAGAGTTGAAGGAACAATGTTGTGCTCATGCAGAAATGGTCTCTCCAACAAAGCATTGTAAGAACAACCATGATTGTCAATGATGTAGAAGGTCACCTTTGTGCGAAGATATTGCCTATTTGGAGTTTTAGGCGAATCTTGCCCAAAGGCTCACTCCTTCCCTGGTTGAACCCGAGAATGGTGGTGATTGTACTGGAAAGACTATGCACTGGAATCTTTAGCGCATCCAACATTGTCTTCGCCATGATGCTAAGAGCAGACCCTGGATCTATCAGAATACAATCGACTTTCATCGAATCGACATATCCTATATAGTAAAGAGGACGGTCGTGTCTATTGTCTTCCATCAGCATGTCATCTTGTGTGAAAGTTATGTTTGGAATTAACTCCAACACACTATGACAATGAAGGCGAGAAACTGGCTCTGTTTTAGGCTTCTTCAAAAGGGCCAGACAAGTTTCAGCTTGCATGAGAGCCTCACTTAGAATTTCTCGAGTCTCTTTGGAAAGACGCAAGAGCTCGAAGATGGACAACCTGGCCGGTGTATTAGCTAATTGAGCCAGGATATCAAAGTTATAAGGCTTTTCAAGTCCGGAAGGAGATGACTTCTTCAAAGGTTTGTCGAAGCGGACTTGCTGTTTACCTTTGTCAGCGACCGTCGGCTTGGAAGGAATGGGTACCACAACCGGTGAGGGTGCAGAAGAAATATCCTCAGTAGAAACAGGCTGTACTGGAGCAGGCTCAGAAGAAGAGGCAGGATTCTCTTGAGCATCGGGGTAATCCTTTAGATAGGCTTTCCCTGATCTGGTGCCCAACAGAATTTCCTCGTCAACTATGGGGTCAAAAGACACCATGTTACAAGTCTTTGTCTTGCCCTTAGAACGGTCTTTCTTCTTGGAGGAAGAGGGAAGTTCGAACTCTGAAGAGAGATCCGGATGAATCCACATAATCTCGCCATTGTCAAGAGACAAGGGAACGAGACCTTCACTTCGTGGAGGAGGGAGATTCTCGATCTCAAGAGTAGCTTTGGGGATAGGGATGACGCCATGCTGCACCATCTGCGGAGGGAAGTCATCGAATTGAACTGAAACCATATTTGCAGTCACAGTCTTCTCGTCTTGTTGTAAAGTGACAACACCAGCATTGACCAGCTCTTGTATCTTGCCTTTGAACACGTAGCATGCTCGAGTAGGATGCCCAATGAACCTGTGGTAGACACAATATTTGGGATGATCAGTCTTACCAACTTCATCAGGCTTCTTTGGGTCTAGGAGTTGGATCTTGTTGCTTTTGATTAAGCAATCAAAGATGCTCGCGGTGTCATTCTCGTCAAAGGTGTACTCTACTTTAGGACGAGGTTCCCTTGGTGGAGGTGCTGAAGGAGTCGAAGTGGACGTAGGTGGAGCTACGTTGACTGCCAGAGACTCTTTACTCTTCAAGTTGATGTTCAATGTCTCCTTGTTCTTGCAGTTATTCTGGCGATTACCTCCACCTGATGTCTGGTGTTCATCCCGATCAGGGTTAGACATTTGTACCCCCAACTGCTTGAATTTGTCGGCGCTAACTTCAGCTGCTTTAGCGTTGACAATGAAGGATGGCCAATCTTAGAACTGAGTTGACCCTGTCCACATGCTGATGATAGGCAAAAGATTTGCCTTACAGGTGTCTATAGTGACAGCGGCCGGAGTCCCTGGAGGCATCTTCAAAGCTTTTCGGCGAAACCTTTCAATGAAACTTTCAGCAGTTTCATTGTATTTTTGTTTGATTTTATTGAGGGATGACATGGTCATGTCATTGATCCCCTCGTAAAATCGTTCCAAGAAAATCTGTTTAAGACCTGAGAAGGAAGTGATACAACCATCGGGCAGGCTTCTATACCAATCGTATGCTACGCCGGCTAAACAGCCAACGAATACTCTGGTAAGAAGAGCGTCATTTGGTTGAAGTTGGACAGTCATTACCTCAAAGTGATTAATGAACTGACTGGGAGAAGTGCTGCCATCAAACAGCATGATTGTTGGGATTTTGTACTTAGGAGGAAATGGAACTTCCTTCCATTCAACTGGATAAGGTTGTTTGATCCCCAACCTCTACAAATTGTCCTTCTCTTTAAAAGCCTCGAATTGAGTGCGCAAGAGCTTGACAGCTTCATTGGCATCTTCCACTGGTGTAGAAGGAGCAGGCTGAGTCACAGTATTGGGGGAAGGAACAGCGTGATAAGCACTACCCCCAGCACCTAACTGACTGGGTGTAGGTTGGACTTGTACAGGAGGTACTTGAGGAGCTGCTACCCCCAGTCCTGCATTGACAGGCACCGATGATGCTATGATTTCAGGGTTTACAGGAGGTACAGTCGGCGGTGTGGTATATTGTACTACAATGATAGAATACATACTGGCAACCATTTCAGCCATGGTCTTCAACTTGTCTTCTAGCGCAACTATTCTTTGTTCTTGACTAGCTGAACTGGAAGCATCAGGATCTTCAGTGACAACATAAGCTGTCACTTCTCTAGGTACAGTGGAGGACACCGTCTATTCCGAACTTTTGCTGTATGCATCATAGTCCGAGAAAGAATCATCTCCTGACTGAGAAGGAGGAAGATGACCGGAAGGATCTTGAAGATTCCTTTGACCGATTGTGTCTCGGCTGCGGGATCTGGTATATTGGAATACTCCATCAGAAGATTCTTGGAGTAGATTCAAATACCGTTGGCTTGGCTTGCGAGGCTTGCCGTGCTTAGAGCACTTCCTACCCCCAGTTTCTCTGGAAGTCATGTTGACGGAAGCGTACAAAACTTCGTCTTCATCTTCTGACATAGGTTCAGAAGTTGTAAAGTTAAGACGATCGAAGACAGATCGTCTTGTTGTCTGGCAACAACACTTGATGATAACCTTGTGGTTACAATGATGATCAGGTGGTTGTACTGTAGATGTTGAGATGTTGTCCCGCTTTTGTTTGAGATGTTCTCGGAGATCGGGACGAGAAGAAGTTCGAGGGATATGTTCTTTGATAACATTTGGAACATGGTTCTGATTCTTCAAATGTTTTGTCCCTTGAATGTACAGGGAAGTGCTCACTTCATTAGCATAAGTGTCAGGATTTTTGACCCTGGAAGTTTGCCTCTGATACTGATTAGTCTTCGGCATTGGCTGCTTGCGTTTTGCCGAAGTTGGTCGATTAAGATAAGTTCTTAGATCAGCAAACTTACCCCCAGGGGTTTCTGTTTGAGACACCAGCAATTTTCCCTGTTTGGATCAGAATATCTTGAGAGTTGGGAGATCTTGGAATTCTGCTACTGGAGTAGGCAGAATACCTCTTTGATCAGTACAAGTTCTTTTAACATGGAGAGAAGAATCCTTGTTTGAAAGAGTTCTTGTACTGACTGGTGCCGAGGCACGTTCAGATTGATCTTCTACGGTAAAGACCGAGGAAGACTGAGAAAATACCAAAGGACATTTTCTTTTGTTTTGTGAAGAAGGGTTAGCTAAAGAGCGTTTCCCTCTGTTGTCTTCCGAGTCGTGGGACGAGGAAGTTTGAGAAAAGACCAACGGCCTTTTCCTTTGTTCTGAGAATGAGGAGGAATAGCCAAAAGACTACCCCCAGTGGATTGCGCAGGAGCAACAGAGTGCTTGGGAAGAGAAGCTGAGTCTTTCCCTTTGTTATGAGAAGAGGAGAGATTAGCCAAAGGGCTGTCTTTCTTGGACTGCGCTGGCACAGCTTGCGCACTGGCTGATTGCGCAGGAGTTCTGACTGATGTCTTTTTGGTTCTGGCCACAGACACTGTGGTTTGCGCATCAGGAGTTCTGGCCGCAGAGTGTTTGGGATGCACTCTGGTTGCTGGAGTAGCGGACTGCGCAGGCAAAGTTGCAGCCAACTACGCCAGAGACAGAGGAGTTTTGCACTTTGACAGAACAGCATAAGAAGTAGCTTGTGCACTGGCAACAACAGATTGCGCATGGGTAAGAGAGGAAGATTGTGCAACAGCAGAGACTTTAGACTGTGCAGCAGTCTTAGTGGCAGAATCAGCAGATGGCACAGTAGTCTTGGAAGCAGACTGTGCAACAGCAGACTGCGCAGCAGTCCTGGGAACCCACACTGGGCGCACTTTGCTCATGGCAGAAGTGGTTGCAGTGCGAGGGGTGTTCTTGGAGTTGATCATGGCTTCATAGGCCGTCTGGTTGACCTTTACAACCAGCGTCTTCTGCGTCTTCCCGATAGACGCAACGTCACATTGAGTTGTCACTTCCTCGTTGGAGGAGAAAGTCGTCCCCAGCAGAGTCGCCATTTTGTTTGCAAAAATAAAAGTATGAACTTTATTTCAACAAACTTTATAAAGAGATTACAAGAATTCTGGAAAAGTATAACTGTAGGAATCCAATCTAGATGACGATTGCTTTATCCCTTGGACGATGTGAACTTTGAAGACGATAGCCTCGGAAGTTGAAGGCAAAAAGCCTCGAAAGAATGCAGCAGCACTTGGGCAAGAACTCCTGAACTCTCTGATATTTCTGAACTTTATGTCTGATCCCCTTGAATGAAGACTTGAAACTCTATTTATAGAGTTCTAGAAATAACTAACTTTTAGTTATTCTGAATGGCGCAAGCTGGATTGCACATGGACTGGATTGTGCAGCATCAGACTGCGCTGGCAGTTGTTTGATCGTGGGCCAACTGTCTTGGACACATGGCATCATTTGATTGAAATACGCATGATCGTGTACAGACGGTTGCCACGTAGTGAGCAATTGATGGCATGAATGCCACGTGTACATTTGTCAGTTGTCATGATGAAGTGTGCCATATAAATTATGCTGACTTCAGAATATTGCGCAGGAATAGACTGCACAGCAGAAAGTCTGGCCGATTGTGCTGCATGTACAGCTGTCCTCGAGCGCCGTGCTGCACGATAAACGAACAGTTTCCTCGTTCTCCGTGCTGTCAATTGTCAGAAGATCTGATTCTGTCAGATAATGATGACATTTGCCACGTCAACTTGCGCACTTGAGAGTGTGTGCAGTCCAGTCTGCGCCATCGAGATGGTGCGCAATCTGTCTTCTGCGCAATTCATTTGAAAGATGCATTTCTTGATTTCCATGACTTTGTTGATGGGTGCAACTTGATTTTTAGGACCTACACCAATACTTCTGCCGCGGCCACTGCCGCAACCACCCACATCCACCACCAGCATCCCAAACAAACAAGCACACCCATCACCCTCTCCACCGCCGTCGGCTACCCGCCGCGACTGACCGCCGCCCCTTCCGCCAGAACACCACCACTCTTCTCCCATATCTCGTCGACCCGACAATGTCACCGCCACCACCAAAAATTAAGACAAAGCCCTAACCCTTAACTCACCTTCGTTGGCCGCGCCCTGCCGCGTCCGCACGCCGAAGGCAAACTCTTCCGACCGAGCATTGCGCATCCGCCCCCGGCTGTGTCGCCGAGACCCCCGGCCGCCTCCTCCCAGCCGGATCCCCCTTTCTGCCAGTTCGTCGTGCCCGGTGAATGACCCTCTCCGCCTCGCCTCCGCCCGTGCCACGTCCAGCGCCGCCCATCCCGCGGTCGCCACCGCTTCCACGTCGGCGAACCCTCGAAGAAGCTCCGCCCGCGGATCCATCGTCCCATCGCCGCCGTTCTCCTCTGCGCACCGGACGACCGGAGCCGCCGCCTCCTCCTCAGGCGCGCTGCCGGCGCCTGAGCACCGGTCGCCGAGCCACCCGCCGCTGCCTCGCCGCCTCCGGCGACCGCCGCAGCAGCGAAATCTCCGCCTCCCTTGCAGAAACCGCCGGCCGCCTCTAGGAGCTTGCCCCGACCTCCAGCGCCGCCTCCGCGCCTAGGCCATCCGGCCGCCTCCACCGCCTCTAGTGAGAACCTCCCGAAACCCTCTTCACTCATCCCTTTTTATTCCTCTCTCTCTTCTAAAGAGCAGAGCTCTTGCTACTCCTCTGCTCTTATTACCATTATTAATATTATATTTATTATTAGTATTATTATTATTATTATATTTATTATTACTGTTATTATTTATTAATTTATTATTATTATCATTAATGTTGTCACAATTAGTATATTATTAATATTATTAATATTATTATTTTTATTATTATTATTATTATTATTATTATTATTATTACTATTGTAGGTATTGTTATTATTATTATTATTATTATTATTATTATTATTATTATTATTATTTTATATTACTAATACACAGTAAATATGTTTGTACAAGATGACTTATAGTATTTAAAGGTCAATATTTTGTTAGGTTATTAAATATTCAAAAAGGGAAAAGTTATTTTTATAATTTTGGGTTTGGCTCCGCATTTATTTTCGATTTGGTCTAGAAAAACTAAAATTTAATATTTTAAAATTATTAATAATAATAGATATTTGGACCTAACATAAAAATGCTATATTTTCGATCTAATTAAATTATATTCTATTTTTAACAAGTTTTATAGTAGCACATCCCTAAATTAATTTACTAATAATATATATATATATATATATATATATATATATATATATATATATATATATATATATATATATATATATATATATATATATATAGTTTTCAAATGATATAGTTTTCAAATGATGATTTTTGGTACTGAAAAAGGTGGTTAAATTTTTGGTATTTCTTATATTATTATTTAAACATATTTTTATGGATTTCCTTAATTACAAACAAATTATAAATATTTTCTAACTATATTTTCAAAGTATTATAAATATATTTTTAGTATAGCAAGCACTTTCTCCACGAATTCTCGTTGATTACCAATCTTGATAATAACTGAACATATCTATTTCCTCGCGACTTCAGACCTCTGTCCATCGACCATGGCTATTGGACACATCGGAATATGTCGAATCATCGCACCACCTCAGGCGTCACACCAGGCAAGACACCTTGCCTTCACTGTTTAAATTCCTGCTCAATATCATGCATGTTTTGTTTATTTTTAAGTTGTTTCTTTCGAAACCCTATGTAGTTGCAAATTACTATACTTTATGCAATTGGCTTAGAGTTAAGGGACCACCGTATGTTTAGTGCATCACATAAACTGTCACGATGTGCCACGGATTGTGTGTGAGTTGTGAGTCACATATAGATACGGACTTGCGTGCCGACCGTACATCGGTGCGTACAGGTCGTGCGTTAGGATATAACTGCTAATAGATTTGTGTAGAAGACTTGGCAGTTATTAAGGATTAAACAGTGTCGTGGAGACGACCCATGTATAGTATCATTGGGGGAAGGGGACAGTTATTAGCGTAGGAGCTACATGTTCAGTACACACATAGATTTGGGCCGATAGTGTCTCGTATGAGCGCTACTTACTGCCCCGGGGCCGATAGTTGTCACGCCCCAGAACCAGAATACTGGAGAGCGGGGGCAGACATAGCCAGCTACGTATATTGAAATGGATTCCATCTCGCTATACGGTCACGGCTGTCTAGGATATATGAGGGTTTATCTACAAGCCAACAGTCTCTTAAGGTCATGAACAAGCCTAGTGTCTCAATCATAAGCAAGTAAGTAAGAGTCACAAGATGTATGATCATTAAATATACAATAATAAGGCGTCCCAAATATTATATATTCAGCTGATCATGAAGCTAGTCGTTACAAAATGTTAGGACTAGCAAGAGTTTAGTCATACATGATCAATCCTAGGATTTGTCAATCATGTTACAGCCCGTACGGAGACAGTACGTAAGTGCAATCGAGCTAAACAGGTGCTCGTCGGCTAAACGCCTCAAAAGAATATTTTTACAATAGAGCGGGAGAGCCAAAAATAACCCACTCGTTGCCAGGGTTCCGTCTAGTGGCCACCATCTGGCTGGAAAGTCGGTAGATCCTCTGGAGTTGCTCCGAAATCTGGCCACACAAAACCAGCTGGGTCAGACCCCAGAAAGAGCAAGTGCTACAAAGGAGGCTTCACAAAAGAACTAAAACCAGCAATCATCACAAGATATAAATAAAAGTAAGAACTGGAATTAAGAAAATACACCAGGATGATATACGACGAGATAACCATGGAACTATTCAGATAACCAGGTTACAACCCGTAAACCAAACAAGGACCGGGGTTGTAACCCTTCGTCTGAACAGGACTTGGAATTCTCACCATTTATCGGTAAAATAAATACAAGCATTCTGGTCATTCAATAATCTGGAACAGGATCAGGGTAAGACTAGACTGGTGAAACTCCATCCAATCACTTCACGGCCAAGCAAGAATTACGGCTTGATACTTTAACTAACTAGGGTTATCACGGGCCTAATTACTAACAAGATGCAGTGAGATTATTCCACAGCCACAAGCCCTGCAGACCATCCAGGTTCCCCGGGTTAAAAGATTAGAGTTGAATTCAGGTGGGTACATCGTCTAGGAAACGAATGTACCCTTAGGTAGCTTGAAGGGTGCAACATATGACAGTGTGCTGGAAATGTGCCCTACTCGACGGCAGGCTACAGATCCCAAGGCGTGCCCAGGTAACGGGATTGCCTGTAGCTGAGAAATCTCTTCATGACTAATGTATTAATCTAGTTATTAGTCCTTAGTTCATTTCAATAGGTACTCCTGACCGTGGTACTCAGGAGTCCCATCCTAGACATGATGCAAGACAGGACTGGTTTATTTATACAAGCACAATCACCCACGGTGTCCAGGTTAATTATATAAGTCATGTCATGTCAGGTAGCCGTCGCAACAGCTTATCAAGATATAACATGTCAGGTTTATCATGTCAAGTATACTTGTCAGGAGTGCGCCACGACGGGCCACTATCAGGTCATGTCAGGTCATTATGTCAGGAGTGCACCACTACGGGTCACTATCGTGTCATGCTCAGGTATCATTTCCAAACATATTAAACAAATCCATGATTATCACTGCGTACGCTCGAGCTAGCGTACCAAAGGTTCCATACACTTCCAATGGGGAGCGTACGCAAGGGTCAGCGTACACAAGGGCACGCTCAAGCTACAAGTCAGCGTACGCTCAAGCTACAGGTCAGCGTATGCTCAAGCTAGCGTACGCTCAAGACACGCTACCAACAGGCAGCGTATCAAGGCTAGCGTACGCTCGCTAAAGAGCAGCGTACACAAGTTAGCGTACGCTCGCTAAAGAGCAGCGTACACAAGTTAGCGTACGCTCGCTAAAGAGCAGCGTACACAAGTTAGCGTACGCTCGCTAAAGAGCAGCGTACACAAGTTAGCGTACGCTCGCTAAAGAGCAGCGTACAGCTCAGTGGCGTAAGCTAAAAAGCTAGCTCACTGTTCACTGTCTTCTCCAAATGGCAAGAACAGCAAGAACTCTAAAGTTGAATCTAAGCTTCAATTGTCCAAATCTTGGTCAAAACAAGTCCGAATCCAACTTTTTAAAGGTCAAAATTGGGTAGAATAAAATGCTCTACAACATAGAACCATCAAAACTTGAAAACAAGGAAGTTTAATAGATCAAAACCACCAAAATCCGAAAGTAACTAATTTCTAGATCTACAAAAATTAAAGCCTAAAAAGGGAAAATGACAAGTTCTAATGTGGTTTAGAATCATGAGGAGAAGCTAATGAAACCATCAAAAGGAGTTCTCTTGTGGAAGCAAGTTGCACTTGCCTATGGTGTTCCTGGTTGGTGGAGAAGAGTAATGGTAGGGGAAGGAGAAGTAAATGAGAATTATGGAGAAGAGAGAAGGTTGGTGGGGATAATAAAGAGGGGGGGTTGTGGTAGAAATGAAGGAGAAGCATAGGCTAAGGTGTTCCACCCTTGGCCCATGAACTAAGCATTGGGCCGGCCGAACCAAGCCAACCCAAACCGAGAGTAAACAAGCCAA
>JANAVB010037330.1:0-29387 GCA_029216955.1 Iris pallida | reverse complement strand
TATATAAAAAAAAAAAAAAATATATATATATATACAACCATATACATACATATATAGATTTAATAATATGATTACAATATGATACATTGAAAAACACCTCTAAACTATTAGAAATCTGAGATTTAACCTCCAAATAATCATCCACAATAATTTATAATAAAAACAAGTGTCCAAATAGGTTTCTTCCCACTAGGACACAAACCTACACACAAGGACACTCCTATGACCTCCAAATGGATACGAAATGGACACAAATGGAGATACAACCATGGGGGTCATTCCTACGGGTTCAAAATATTCCTATATGCATGTTGGGGTGGATTAGAGGAGAGATTATACCTTCCGGAAGAGAGATTCAAAGGAAAAAACCTTCCGACCCGACACCGACACGTAGAGATTCCAAAAGGACACGAACGAGCTCCGAATCCTCCCAAACTTGGCTAGCTCCTTCCTTTCATGGAGTAGAGAAGAAATGAAGAAGATTTGGTGGAAGGAGGGGTTGATTTGGTGGAAAAATCAATGGGGTTCCTTTTCTAAATTAATTTGGGGAAGAATAAGAGAGAGAATGGAAGAGGGGATAATGATGAATGATGGAGCCTATCCACTCTATGGTGGCTGGCCATAATGGACTGTTTTGCCCTATTATAAAAATCTAAAATGCCCTCCCCTAGTCCTATTGTTTAATATTAGGAAATGGCTAAATGGTTGAGGCTAAATTAGTCATTCTAACTCTCTAATCTAACCAAACCCTATCCATAATTAATTTGTCTAACCACTAACTAAAATAAATATCATGTGGGCCATGGCTAACTAGTGTGTGGATCCCACTAGAGACAAAACTACCCCGGGTCCCCGTTTCAAGTCGGATTGAGCCGAAATTCGAACCCGACTCAAATAACCCCAAAATAATATCATAAATAAATAAATAATTCCAAAATAATTCTAAAATGAAAATAACAAAAATACCCCTATTTCTGAAAACTAGGGGTGACACTTTTAAATGTGATTAAATTCTCATTAGATTAGATTAGATAAAAATCTACATAAAATTATATTTCTGAGTAAGTTGTTTTAATTTTCTTTCTTAAATAAGATGGTATCTGTTGGCCCATTCCATGGTCACATCCGATTTTAATAATCGACATGAACTTAAGTCAGTACACAAAATATACGAACTGCTGCTAATCATTTCAGGATGAAATTAATATCAACAAGCATCGTACTACTGCATCATCAAACACATACGTCATCTGTCTGAAGCTTACCTTCATTGGAATCCAGTCCGAGTTATTTTACAATTTGTATGTATTTTATCTTTATTAAGTCTAGGACATAAATTGTAAGATCGACTAGGTAATACTGGCTTAGGTTAATCTCAATCCACTTTTTCATAAAGCCTACCTATTCATATTCCATACACCAAAAAGTTCAATTTCGTTTTGCAATAAAATTTGATAAATGTTATACATTTTCCTAGACAGAAATCAAACCGGGTTCGTCCCGAGTTCGGTCCAAACTCTGCCCGAGTTCGGTCTATTTGAATTCAAATATTCGTTGCCTCCAAATCTGCATGCAACGTTCATATGCAAAATCTTTGACCAGAACTCTGCCAGAACTCTGTCCGAGTTTGGTCTCAGAAAACCTATAAATAGGAAAGAGTTTTTCATTTCAAATCATTCATTCATTCTTCATCTTCTCTTCTCTATTCAATAAGTATTTTCACCCGATCAAAAGTTTTCATATCACACCAACACTCCTCTTAGCCAAAAGCCAGTAATATCTATTTTGATCTAGAGTCTTTTGGTCTCAAGAGTTGTAAAAAGGTTGTTCAAAGTACATCAATTATGTTGTGGAGCCGGTCGTGCGCTCGTCACCAAGCACGGTGTTGTGAAGTTGGTCGTGCACTTGTCACCAAGCACGGTGTTGTAAGAGACTGCAAGCTCTCAATTAGCTTGTGCCTTAGTGGATTAACATCGAGCAAGGGTACTCGAGACTGGATTAGTCCACTCAGAGGGATACCAGTATACATCGATGTGTCACTGAGTTTGATCTCTATCTCTTGCTATATTTATTTACTGTCTCTTATTTACTGCCATAGTTATAGCTTTAATTTTTTAATTGGTGATTATTTTCCGCTGCACTCGCACTCAATCTATTCACCCCCCTCTAGAGGTGCTCAACGGTCCTACAATTGGTATCAGAGCAGGTTATATTCTAATATAACAAACCACAGAGAGTATATATGGCAGCCGTGAAATCAATATTTTACGGTGAAGGGCAATCCACAAATAGACCCCCACTATTGATGGTACAAATTATACCTACTAGAAAACACGAATGACTTTCTTCTTAAAGTCTGTTGACTTTGATCTTTGGTCTATAGTAGTTGACGGTTATAAGAAACCGGCACCTACAGTGGTTGACGGCCAGCTTGTCGACAAGCCTCATGACAAATATATAGAGGCTGAAAAGCGAAAAAGCAAGGCTCTAGATGCTCATGCCATCAACGCACTGTTCTGTGCAATTGACAAAATAGAGTTCAACAGAGTTTCAACCTGTAAAACGTCTCACGAGATTTGGAAACTTCTTGAGGTAACTCATGAAGGTACTTCCCAAGTGAAGGAATCCAAAATCAGTAGACTAACACAGGAGTATGAATCTTTTAAGATGAAATCCGGTGAGTCAATTACACAGATGTTTACATGTTTTCTTGATATTACTATCCTTTGCAATCTCTTGGTAAGGATTACAGTAATCATGAGAAGATCAGAAAGGTGCTACGGGCTCTAACCAAGAACTGGAACCCGAAGGCAACAACAATTATTGAATGAAACGATCTCACCACCATGTCTCTGGAAACACTTATGGGCAAGCCCATGACCCATGAGCTTGATCTGCAAGAGTTTGAAGAAGCAACCCCAAAAGAAAAGTCTATTGCCTTCAAAGCTCAAGCCAAAAAATCTACATGCAATGATTCTGAGGAAGAATCATCAAGTGGTGATGAACAAGACCTACTAGTGAAGAATTTCAGAAAATTTCTAAAGTTTGAGAAATCAAACAGAAGAAAAAAAAGATATCCAAGAAAGCAATGAAAATGAAACAATACGCTTTAGATACAAGAAATCAGGGCACATGAAGAAGGACAGTCCAACTTCGAAGAAAAACAGTCCATACGACAGATCAAGATCAAGCAAAAAAGCAACAACCAGTCGAAAGTATGCTAACACAAGTATCTGGCATGAAAGTGATGCCAGTGATACAGAGGAAGAAGTCAGACCCTGAAAAAATACTAATGTCTGTCTTATGGCTTTTGATAAGGTATCTTCAAACCTTTTGTATGATGGTTTTACTTTTGATGAATTAGAAAATGCCTTTAGCGAATTACTTGAAGAACACAGAACTATGTTTGACAAGTATAAGCAATCTCGAAAAGAAATTAAGGCATACACAACCGAGATAGCTAGACTGTCCAATCTTATTGAAGATATTAAAGAGACGTCTACTACCGGTAACACGGAAGAGATAGCCAAACTCAAGGTAGACTATCATGAGGCTATCCTCAAGGTTGATAAGAAAGAAAGAGACTATGTCAAAATACAAGAGTTATATGACATAGAGAAGAAGAAGTACTTAGTCACAGAACAAAGAATCTTAGACATGACTGCTAAATATGAAGAGTCTATTGCATTCTAAAAAGTTAGAAATCAAGTTAGGCAAACAGGCAATACCAGTGACACAGCCTAAGTTTAGTTCTAATGCTAAGCATACACCTAAGAGGACTAAAAATCAGAAAGTACGAAAGAAACACGACTATCACCATGCTTTCACTTATAGGTTTTCCAAGAAACCAAACAAGCATGTCAACACAGTTTCTACTACCACTGGTTCTAAACTTACTTGCACATATTGTGGTACACATGGACACATATCACAGTATTACTTAGCAAGGAAACTTGTTGACAATTGCACTTTATTTTGGAGACCTAAGACTAATCAATATGGACCCTTCAGTAAATGGGTACCAAAGGATTCATCTACTTTTTGTAGGTGGACCCTCAACCCTCTCATGCTAAAAGCAAGTGGATCCTCGATAGCGGATGTTCGCGACACATGACTGGTGAAGCATCTTTGTTCGCCACGCTATCGATGAAGAAAGAAGGATACGTCTCCTTCGGAAATAACTTGAGAGGTGATATTATTGGTAATGGCACTGTTGGTATATCTTTTATCCTGTAATAAAGGATGTTTGTCTAGTCACAGAATTGAAACATAACCTACTAAGCATAAGTCATTTGGCTGATAATGGTTATGGTATCAACTTTGTAAAAGACAAATGTACTATATATGATATGTCATCTAGTAATCCCGTATATGAAGGGATTAGAGAAATATTTATGTTTTCTTTTTGGAGAGTACTAATAATGCAGGAAGATAATTAGTAGCTAACACTACACCAAAACGGTTAATTTGTAACACTTTATTTTTTTTCAATTCCTAACGGTTAATACCGTTACAAGTTACTAACATTAATTACCGTGACAATGGTCACATAACCATTACTAAAATTATTTTTTATAATTTTTATTTAATTTTTTTTTGTAACGATGGCAACCGTGATACTAAAAATATAGTGTTACCAAAATTTCATTTCCCCTCTTCTAATTTAACTTTCCTCCTCTACTTCACCCTCCTCTATGCGGAACTGCTACCATTAATCTGACTCATGGAGAGACTCTCCTCATCCCCACCGCCACCCTCCTCGCAGACATCCAGAGCCACCACCACCTCACCCGCGTCATCACCACGGCGACACCACCATCACCCTTCCATGGCTCCCGTAGTCTCCTCCTCCATCAAGCGGCCTCCGGCCCATGCAAACCCTAGCTAGAGGAGGAATACGTGAGAGATCTACCATGGGTGAGCTATGCTAGCTAGCTAGGGTTTCACTTCTCATCCTTTTTAAATTTAAATCATAGTTCGACTGCTTCTTCCTCCTTTTTTGATTTCAAAAATTAGGGGTGGGGTTCTAATTTGTGTTTTTGTATTAAATTTTCAGGGGCGTACAAGTGTGTATCAAATATATGGAGGAAGAAGCAGTCGAACGTGATGTAGTATGAAACCTCTCTCAAATCTCCCAAATCCATCTTTTCTCCTCGATTTTATTAGGGTTCCATGGTCGATTCGATCGATTTTTAGGGTTTCGGTGATCAAAAGGTTCGCTTATTTTGATGTGAGTCGATCGATTCTTTGCTAGATATAATCTTACGTGCATTGATGTGCTTGGATCATTAATCGATGTGTAATATAACAATGATCAGATATCAGAATCAATATATTATGATACTTAATTAAACCTTTCTGATGGATACTAACCTGCTGAAGATTACTCATATATCAGTTATTGATAAGTGTTATATAGTCCACCAATTTGCAAGGCCTGTAAAAAGTGGGGTGCCAACTTTAGTTAGGTATAAACATTACGTGAAGCTTTGCACTACAATAGTTTGAAAGATGGAAGAACACCCAACCAAAAACTTTAGAAAATTGTGACTCGCTCAATCTTGTGCTTATTTAAATGATGCGTAGTTTGTCACCCACCATACGTCCTATCAAGAAGGTACCCAAAGGCCATGATGAATGATGTAGCTAGACAGTAAAATTTATATGCCTTGAGGGTGAAGTTGTTAAATTTCTAAAGGCTTGGTGGATCCAAGTAAATACTAGCCCATAAGGACTGTAAACTACTTGAGAGAAGAGCATCAATAAATAGTCAACTTAATTATGTTTTGGGTAAATGGTGCCATATATGATGCATATGCACGGATATGAAACGACACAAAACACAGTAAGGACATGGCATTTTGGCTTGTTCTAGTGTATTTTAGAGTATATGTATCGTGCTTCCTTGCTTATAGGTTATTTTGAACAAAATGGCTCTATTCATGGCTATTTTCACTGTATTCATGGGAGGAAACAAGTAGTAGGAAGCAAGATAAATATCATGTGTTCCTTTAATTTTGTTGTCATTTGTGGAAGTTTTAGGTCACCGAAAGAAAAACCCAATGTTTCTGCTTGCAAATAGTATCTCTCTCCTCCACTGGGCATCCTTCTAACTTATTAGCATTATGTGGAATCAGGTTGAAAGTTACTTTTTCTTATTGATGCTTAAAATATGTGAGGAGCTATGCACAGGTAGGTATACTTGTTTCAACTTCATGACCTACCTAATCCACCATTGTCAATGCCTGCTAATATATAATCTCCTGGACGTTAGAGCTATCTTTCATGGTTTATTGTATCTAGTTTAGTCATTTGTTCCTTGAGTTAATTAGGCATCTTTTTCGACTTGCAGATATGTGACATGGTAGCAGTTGCGCATATTAAATACGACGCTTGTGATCCCAAAACTTGATAAGAGATTATTTTGGCAAGATTCTAGGTAATGTCATTATCGTTATACTCCTGCTCCCTTCCTGGACGTATGTTAGTACTAGAATTTTGGGTTACCAACAATTTTTCAGATGTCTTTGACGAAGAATATTTTATCCAATCATTGGCAAATGATGTTAAAATTGTGAAGAAGCTGCCAAAGGAATTGGCAACAACTACCAAAGCAATAAAGTATTTTACGAGTTGGTCAGTGTGTAGAATATTATCAGGGATAGATATCATACTTTGGGATGATTATCAGGTGGGGGTAACATTATGATTACGTTGTAATTCTTTCTTACACTTCCATCAGTTGGTAAAATTGGGTTGTTATTCCTGATATGCAGCCTGATTTAATTCCTCCTTTTTGATAGGTCATCCGAGCTGCTAAATCAGATTCCCGCCTTGCTAACAACAACTTGCCACCTGACATTCAAAAGCTTCGTTGTCGTGCTTTCTACCAGGCTCTTCGATTTTCATAAAAAATAGAGGCACTTGGAAAGGTTTTAGCCAATCTTATAACTTCTATTTTATGTGATTGTACCGCTTTTTACTAATGTGAATTATGCAGTTATTGGTTGAGAGAATGAGGTCTTATGGTCTATATATTGCTTTACACTTGCGTTATGAGAATGACATGCTTGTTTTTAGTGGGTGTACGTACGGCTTTTCTTTTGTTGAAGCAGATGAGTTAACAAGCATAAGGTTATAACTTCTGTAAATAATGGTCTCAACCTTCATTGTTCTTCTTCACCCTTCCAAGCTAAATTATGTTATACTGAACCTGCTATCTTTCACAGTTACCTTCTATGAGGATTCAGATACCATATTATCTTTAGTATTTTACACCATATTATCTTTAGTCTGTAAGAGGTTTAAGTAGAAAGAAACTTTGTGATGAGGTTATAGATACGTTACTCTCTGAGTCTGATGACACTGGTCATTGAATGAAACAGAAAGATTGTTGCTACTTTTGTCATTAGTTTGTTGTCATTAGTACATAACTTTGTTACTTTATGCATTTTCTTATGTCTCTTGGTCTTTCCTTATAGCTATGTGTATAGAGCATTGATGGATGGAGGGAGAAAAGGAAGTCCTGATTTATTTAGGCACCTTTGGCGCGTGCAGCCTAATTACTTGGGGACACTAGAGTTTA
The DNA here is from genome assembly GCA_029216955.1 of Iris pallida. Lineage (NCBI taxonomy): Eukaryota > Viridiplantae > Streptophyta > Magnoliopsida > Asparagales > Iridaceae > Iris > Iris pallida. The sequence goes on along the minus strand of JANAVB010037330.1, from coordinate 21,802 downwards.
GTTTCACAATGATCAAACACGTACCTTGGTAGTCCATGAAAGCCAACTCTTCATCTATGACAGCAAACTTGATTGTTTGCGTATGGCTAGTCCTTTATCTTTCAATGCAATAGCTTTTTTCTTTCACTCGCTTGTTGGCAATGCTTGTTCTTTTGTCACAAACTCCCTCGGGCTATATTTCGGTTCTCATAATATAAAGCACCATACAATTCTAAACATTTTCGGGGAAGCTCATAATGGTTGACACTCGACAGTGTCACCATTCACTTTTTGAAGCCCCGTGTTTTTTTGTTGAGCTTGTAAACAGAAATTCTATCATAAACTTTCAGACTATAGACTTTCTCTTTGTACTTATTTTTGTTGAGCTTGTAAACAGAAACATGTTTTGCTAGTTTTATTTGGTAGTATTTTTCAATTGTTTATGTTTCAATGTGATTGTTTTTATATTACAAATAGTAGTAATTTACTGAGGATTTCTTTGATCATAGGAAGAGTCTGCTATCGAAGCAAACAATAGGAGATTTGGAGGAAGAGGAACAACAGATGGAAGAATACGAGATGGATAATGCGCTTGTGCACATGCCTGTTGTTGTACCTATTTGTATAACATTTATAATTAGTAAGAAATGTAGTATATATTCAGAACCATTAATTGTTGCCTGACTTATTGTGAAATGTAATATTTATATAATTTAAATGTTGAGTTTTGAACTTATATACATTTATTGGAAATGTAAACTTACCTTTATTGAAGTAAAATATTATTGTTGAACTTATAATTACTAAACTTAAACAACTTATACTGTAATTGGAGTGTACTTTAATCACTTGTTGAATACAGGTACATGACAAATATATTATAATTTTTTTTAAAGAAAATAATTTTTGTAACAGTTATAACCATTACAAAAGTGCAAAATAAGTAACAGAAAAGGGCATTTTTGTAATGGTTATTACCGTTACAAAAAAAAAGTTTGTCATGGTTATTACCGTGATGAAAACCGTCACAAAATCTATTTTCGTAACGGTTATAACCGTGACAAAAACTGTTACAAAAATTAGTAACGGCTAATTTGTCACGGTTATTACCGTGACAAAAATTATTTGTTACGGTAATAACCGTTAGCAATTGTCTATTTTGGTGTAGTGTAATCTAGATGAAAGCTGGCTATGCTACATGAGACTAGGACATGCAAATATGGACACTATCTCACGAATGAACACTAAGAAGTTGGTAAAAGGACTCCCCGAGATTCTATTCAAGAGAGATATGGTATGTGCTGACTGTGAAAAGAACAAAGCACATAGGTCTACATTTAAATCCATCAACGCTGTAAGTACTTCTAGACCTTTGCAGTTGATACATATGGATTTATTTGGTCCTAGTAGAGTCGCTAGTCTTGGCGGTAAGCTCTACGCTTTTGTTATTGTTGATGATTTCTCTCGTTTTACTTGGGTTTACTTTTTATCAAACAAAAGTGATGCTATTTTTAAATTTTAGATATTTTGCAAAAAGGTACAAAATGAAAAAGGCTTCATGATTACTCGTATCCGAAGTGATCATGGTGGCAAATTCGTAAATTCTGATTTCAAAAAGTTATGATGATAGTGGGTACTACCATGAATTTTTTTGTCCTAGAACTCCTCAACAGAATGGTGTTGTAGAATGGAAGAACCGTACTCTAAGCGAAATGGCTAGAGTCATGCTGAATCAACATAATCTTTCTAAATATTTTTGGGCAGAAGCTGTTAGTACAGCCTGTCATATTTTGAATAGGGTGTTAATTCGACCTATCTCGAAGAAAACACCAAATGAACTTTGGTTTGGAAGGATTCCAAACATTTCTTATTTCAAAGTTTTTGGATATCGCTGTTTTATCCTTAACACCAAGGATAACTTGGGAAAGTTCGACTCTAAAGTAGATGAAGGGATATTTCTCGGATATACTGCTAAGAGTGAGGGATATAGAATTTTCAATAAAAGATCTATGATTGTTGAAGAATCTATTAATGTTACTTTTGATGAGCTTAATAGTCACAGATCTAGCGACAGTGATGATGAAGATGTACATGAAAAAACCGAAAAGAGTCCTGTGGAAGATCTGACTCAAAAATTTGATTCAATAAACTTCTTACCAGATCATCCAGAGACACTCATAATAGGTGATGTATCAAAAGGTGTAAGCACACGCTCCTCTCTTAGGGATTCTGAAATAGCAGCAAATGTAGCTTTTATTTCTCAAATAGAACCTAAGAATATAGAAGATGCCTTTTTCTGATGAGTTTTGGATTAATGCCATGCAAGAGGAACTAAATCAATTTGAGAGAAACCAAGTTTGGTAACTCGTTCCTAAACCTATTGATCAATCTATAATTGGTATCAAATGGGTGTTCCAAAATAAACTTAGTGAAGATGGTCGCACGTCTAGTGGCACAAGGTTATAATCAAGAAGAAGGTATTGATTATGACGAGACATATGCTCCTGTTGCTAGACTAGAAGCTATCCGCATGTTTTGTGCATTTGCATATTTTAATGATTTTAAATTATTTCAAATGGACGTAAAAAGTGCATTTTTGAACGAATTTCTAAAAGAAGAAGTTTTTGTGAAACAATCCCTTGGTTTTGAAGATTTTCAAAAATCTAATCACGTCTTTAAGCTTAAGAAAGCACTCTATGGACTCAAACAGGCACCTCGTCCTTGGTATGAACGCCTAAGTGCCTTCTTACTTGATAATAGTTTTTCAAAAGGAAGAGTTGATACAACTTTGTTTATCAAATCTTTAAATGATGACATTCTTCTTGTACAAATTTACGTTGATGACATTATATTTGGTTCTACTAATAAAAAACTGTCAAGAGTTTGCTAAGTGTATGCAGAGTGAATTTGAGATGAGTATGATGGGAGAGCTGAACTTCTTCCTAGGACTCCAGATCAAACAACAATCAAAGGGAACATTCATCAATCAAGCCAAGTATACGAAGGACATACTGAAAAAGTACGACTTCGATAATGTAAAGTCTATCGGAACTCCTATGGCTACATCCACAAAGTTTGATACTGATGAAAGTGGCAAACCTGTCGACCAGCGTAAGTATCGAGGTATGATTGGTAGTTTATTATATTTAACTGCTAGTCGCCCTGATATTATGTTCAGTGTTTGCATCTGTGCACAATACCAGGCAAATCCTAAGGAATCACACCTAAGTGCCGTTAAGCGTATCTTCCGATACCTTAAGGAAACTTCTACAGTCGGCTTGTGGTATCCTAAAACCAAATCCTTTGACCTGATAGGTTATTCGGATACAGATTTTGCTGGATGCAAAGTAGACCATAAAAGTACCAGTGGTACATGTCACGCCCCAGAACTAGAATACTGGAGAGCGGGGGAATGACTCAGCCAGCTACGTATTACGGGTAGATGAATACCGTATAATACGATCAATGCTGTCAAAAAGACGAGGGGGTGCATACTACATGAAAGTCTCACTAGGGTTATATGACAACTATTGTCTCAATCATTCAAACAAGAAACAGTAATAGAGAACATGTAAGATAAAGCAGTAAGGCGTCCCAAACGCTCAGTCAAAATGTTCTTGAGATCTGGCTTTACAAAACATAGCCAGATGATGTAGCAAGGTATACACAACTGTTATCAGCTGCAGTCTGACTTTAGTTACAATTATGTAAAAGTAAGTACAAGACGATCCGACTAACATGTCGGTGCCAAACGGCAAAGTATAAGGTAAATAACAAAACGAACGGGGAAGTAAGAAACCCACACGAGTCCTTCTGCGATCATCCCTCTAGTATTGACCATCTTGGAGGTAGAAGTAAGCTGAGTCCTCGGGAACCGGCTCTAAATCTGGCCATGCAAAACCAGAGAGGTTAGACCTCTAATAGCAAGTACCACAAGGAAGCACGACATGAGAACTAAAACCAGTGATAAGAGTCAAAAATAAATAGATCTCTGCTTGCTACTAGAATTCACATAACATCACGACACTTCGAACCAACTTCCCAACCAAACAAGGACAGAAGTTGATCCGTCATGCCCTGACATTCTGATCCTCTCAGTTAGTTAACAGAGTAGATACAGTACACAAACAAATCAATTTAAACGGCCATTCAACTACTACGGCTTGCTACTGTAAATTCCAAGTTACCCTGGAAATATGCAATAAGGATCCCTCAGTTCTTACTATGAGCAAGCAAGGCTAGTCTACCCAATCAATCAATTGCGTCAATCATGTATTTAGACGAGTCCCGGCAGGACGCCCGTCGTTAATATACCATGTACAATAAATATTATAAGCAGATACCGCTCCCTGCCCGTGTGGCTGTTTTTTAGCATCTGTGGGAACCAGCCGGCCTGTCGGGCACTTAATAGTCCCAAAGAGGGCTGCCATGTAAGAACTCGAGAATCCATTCTCTCCATGCAATCATTATTTTATTTAACTTAGTAGCCTCTATGTTAAGTAAAATTCCATGTCGTGGATCATGGTCATTCAGAATGAGTACTTTTATACGGGGTACGGTATGCACAACTCTACAACGATACCCGTGCGGATAGGTTGTAGGTCTTACATAGCGTAATACAACAATCAAAACTAACCACAGAATAATCATGCATTGACCATAAAGTACACATGCTGCTTTTGTAGAAAAAATAATTAAATTGAAGCCTGCATGTGCCTGTATGCCAACATTCGGGATCGGTCAGTCGATCACAATTGTTCATAGTTCATATGAACGTGTCTCATTTATTCAATTCAATAAGACGACTAGCCAGTCTCTTAGTTCCAACTAGGAACGCATGATCAATTATTAGTCAAGGTCACAATATTATCAATGGTGACAGGACATGAAAGTCAACTAGTATTCAGTAGGGTCGAGTCTACAACTCTCAGGATTTAATTCCAGTCATACTGGGTATCCATAAACCAATCAAGACACATGACACATTCTACACAACCATATGTATTAAAATATTATCATGCCAAGATTATCGAGTTCATGCAAAAAGGCGTAAGAATATAATAGGAGAATTATCATGCCAACATAAAGCGAATAAATTATAGAGCGATAGGAACACCAAGGTCACACTCGATTTTGATAATCAACACACTGTAGTCAATACACAAAATATAGAAAATGCTGCTAATTATTTCAGGATTCATGAAATCATATTCAACGGACGATGTACCACATCAATCAAAGCGTCAACATCATCAAATCTTCTGAAGACTCAGTTCTTTTTTTTATTCTGTATTTATATTTTATTGAGTCTTGGAATTACTTTATAAAATCAATTTTGGTAATACTGGCTTAGGGTTAAAACTGTCCTTATTTCAAAAGCTTACTTCTACCATTCGTATTTTCGATTACAAATATTTCAAAAACATATTTCGAAAATAGTCTTTTCAAATGATTTTACAAATAACCAAAACATGTTTGAAAACTGTTTTTACAAAAGAATTTTAAATATCTCCTGACAGAACTCATAGCCGAGTTCGGCCCGAGTTCGGTCCGAACTCTGACCGAGTTCGGTCAGTTTTATTCAAACTTTTGTTGCCTCCAAATCAGCGAGCAACGTCTTTTGCGAGATATTTGCACCCGAACTCTGCCCGAGTTCTGCCCGAGTTCGGTTGGTGAAAACACCTATAAATAGAGAAGAACTTTTCGTTTCAAATCATCAATTCATTCTTCATCTTCTCTTCTCTACTACTCAAGTGTTTTCAAAACGATCTAAGATTTTCAAATCTCACCTACACTTCTCTTAGCCAAAAGCCAGTACTATCAGAGTTAATTTAGAGTCTTTTGGTTGCTCAAGAGTTGTAAAGAGGTCGTTCAAGTTTTAACAACTTTTCTGTTGTGGAGCTGGTCGTGCGCTCGTCACCAAGCACGGTGTTGTGAAGCTGGTCGTGCGCTTGTCACCAAGCACGGTGTTGTAAGAGATTGCAAGCTCTCAGTTAAAGCTTGTGCCATAGTGGATTAACATCGAGCAAGAGTACTCGAGACTGGATTAGTCCTCTCAGAGGGATACCAGTATACATCGCTGTGTCACTGAGTTTGAATTCTCTATCTTTATTTACTGTCTCTTACATATCTGCCATAGTTTAATTTTTAATTGGGGATTATTTTTTCGCTGCACACACGCACTCTATTCACCCCCCTCTAGAGGTGCTCAACGATCCTACAATTGGTATCAGAGCTGGTTATATTCTTATATAACATACCCTAGAGAAAATATATATGGCAGCCGTGAAATCTATATTCAACGGTGAAGGGCAATCCACAAATAGACCTCCCCTATTTGATGGAACAAATTACACGTACTGGAAAACACGAATGACTTTCTTTCTTAAATCTCTAGATTTTGATCTTTGGTCAATAGTCATTGATGGGTATAAGAAACCACCACCTACAGTGGTTGAAGGTATTCTTATGGAAAAGTCGTATGACAAGTACACCGATGCTGAAAAAGCAAAGCTAGTCTTGATGCTCGAGCCATCAATGCACTATTCTGTGCAATTGACAAAACCGAGTTCAACAGAGTTTCAACCTGCAAGACGTCTCACGAAATTTGGAAACTCCTTAAGGTAACCCATGAAGGGACTTCCCAAGTGAAAGAATCCAAAATTAGTAGACTGACTCAGGAATATGAATCTTTTAAGATGAAACCCGGTGAGTCAATTACACAGATGTTTACTCGTTTCCTTGATATAACTAATCCTTTGCAATCTCTTGGTAAGGATTACAGCAAATCACGAGAAGATTAGAAAAAGTGCTGCGGGCTCTAACAAAGAACTGGAATCCAAAAGCCACAACAATTATTGAAGTAAACGACCTCACCACAATGTCGTTGGAAACTTTGATGGGCAAGCTTATGACCCATGAACTCGACTTGCAAGATTTGAAGAAGCAACACCAAAGGAGAAAACTATTGCCTTCAAAGCTCATGCAAGAAAGCCGACATACAACAATTCCGATGAAGAATCCTCAAGTGGTGATGAACAAGCCCTACTTGTGAAGAACTTCAGGAAGTACCTAAAGTTTACAAGCAGAAAGAAGAAAGATGTCCAAGAAAGCAATGAAGATGAAACCATATGCTTTAGATGTAAGAAGTCAGGGCACATGAAGAAGGACTGTCCAACCACCAAGAAGAGCAGGTCCATATGACAGATCAAGATCAAGCAGAAAAGCTACAACTGGTCGAAAGTATGCCAACACAAGCATCTGGCATGAAAGTGATGCCAGTGATTCTGAAGAAGAGGGTAGACCCTGCGGCAATGCAAATGTCTGTCTTATGGCATTTGATAAGGTATCTTCAAACCCTCTATATGATGACTTTACTTTCGATGAGTTAGAAAATGCCTTTAGCGATTTACTTGAAGAACACAAAAATGTGCTTGACAAGTATAAGCAATCTCGAAAAGAGATTAAGGCATACACAACCGAGTTAGCTAGACTGTCCAATCTTATTCAAGATATTAAAGAGACGTCTACTACCGGTAACACGGAAGAGATAGCCAAACTCAAGGTAGACTATCATGAGGCTATCCTCACTATTCAAAAGAAAGAAAGAGATTATGGTAAGATGCAAAAACTGTATGACACAGAGAAGAGGATGCACTTAGTAACAGAACAGAGAATCTCAGTTATGACTGCTAAATATGAAGAGTTTATTGTGATTTCTAAAAAGTTAGAAATCAAGTTAGGCAAACAGGAAATGCCTGTGACACAGCCTAATTTTAGTCCTAATGCAAAGCATACACCTAAGAGGACTAAAAACAAGAAAGCACAGAAGAAACACGAGTATCATCATGCTTTCACTTATAGGTTCTCCAAGAAACCAAACAAGCATGTGAACACAGTTTCAGCCACATCTGGTTCTAAACTGACTTGCACTTATTGTGGTACATACGGACACATATCACAGTATTGTTTAGCAAGAAAGCTTGTTGACAATCACACTTTAGTCTGGAGACCTAAAGCTAATCAGTATGGACCCTTCAGAAAATGGGTACCAAATACTTGTTTTGTAGGTGGACCCTCAACCCTCTCATGCTAGAAGCAAATGGATCCTCGATAGCGGATGTTCGCGACACATGACTGGAGATGCATCCTTATTCGCTACGCTATCGATGAAGAAAGAAGGATACGTCTCCTTCGAAAATAACTTGAGAGGTGATATTATAGGTAATGGTACTGTAGGTATTTCTCCTCATCCAATAATAAAGGATGTTTGTCTAGTAACTGAATTGAAACATAACCTATTGAGCATAAGTCATTTAGCAGATAATGGTTATGGTATCAATTTTGTGAAAGATAAATGTACCATATATGATATGTCATCTGGTGATCCCGTATATAAAGGGATTAGAGAAGACAATATTTATGTTTTCTTTTTGGAGAATACTAATAATGCAGAAAGGTGCCTAGTAGCCAATCAAGATGAAAGCTGGCTATGGCACATGAGACTAGGACATACAAACATGGATACTATCTCACGATTAAATACAAAGAAGTTGGTAAAAGGACTTCCTGAAATTTCATTCAAGAGAGATATGGTATGTGCTGATTATGAAAAGAACAAAGCACATAGGTCTACATTTAAATCCATCAACGCTGTAAGTACTTCGAGACCTTTGCAGTTGATTCATATGGATTTATTTGGTCCTAGTAGAGTCGCTAGTCTTGGCGGTAAACTCTATGCTTTTGTTATTGTTGATGATTTCTCTCGATTTACTTGGGTTTACTTTTTATCAAACAAAAGTGATGCTATTTTTGAATTTCAGATATTTTGTAAAAAGTACAAAATGAAAAAGGTTTCATGATTACTCGTATCCGAAGTGATCATGGTGGCGAATTCGAAAATTCTGATTTCAAAAAGTTTTGTGATGATAGTGGATATTACCACGAATTTTCTTATCCTAGAACTCCCCAACAGAATGGCGTTGTGGAGCGGAAGAACCGAACTCTGAGCGAAATGGCTAGAGTCATGCTTAATCAGCATAATCTTCCTAAATATTTTTGGACAGAAGCTGTTAGTACAGCCTGTCATATTTTAAATAGGGTGTTAATTCGACCAATCTCGAAGAAAATACCATATGAGCTTTGGTTTGGAAGAATTCCAAATATTTTTTATTTTAAAGTTTTTGGTTGTCGCTGTTTCGTCCTGAACACCAAGGATAACTTGGGAAAGTTCGACTCCAAAGCAGATGACGGGATATTTCTCGGATATGCTGCTAAGAGTAAGGGATATAGAATTTTTAATAAAAGATCTATGATTGTTGAAGAGAGTATTAATGTTACCTTTGATGAGTTGAATAGTCACAGATCTAGCGACAGTGATGATGAAGATGCACCTAAAAAGACTAAGAAGAGTTCTGAAAAAGATCCTACCCAAGAGGCAAGAACTGATAAAAGTTTCGAAGATGCTGGAACTGAGAAGAGCCTTGCGAAAGGTATGGCCCAAAGATTTGAATCATTGAGATTCAAGCCAGATCATCCAGAAACTCTCATTATAGGTGATGTAACCAAAGGTGTAAGTACACGTTCATCCCTTAAAGATTCTGAAGTAGCAGCTAATGTAGCTTTTATTTCACAAATAGAACCTAAAAATGTTGATGAAGCTTTCTCTGATGAATTTTGGATTTCTGCCATACAAGAGGAACTTAATCAATTTGAGAGAAACCAAGTTTGGGAACTCGTTCCTAAACCTATTGGTCAATCGATAATTGGTACCAAATGGGTGTTTCCAAAATAAACTAAGTGAAGATGGACAAGTTCTACGCAACAAAGCACGTCTAGTTGCACAAGGTTATAATCAAGAAGAAGGAATTGATTATGATGAGACCTATGCTCCTGTTGCTAGACTAGAAGCTATCCGTATATTTTGCACATTTGCATGTTTTAATGATTTTAAACTTTTTCAAATGGACGTGAAAAGCGCATTTTTAAATGGTTTTTAAAAGAAGAGGTTTTTGTGAAACAACCCCCTGGTTTTGAAGATTTTCAAAAACCTGATCACGTTTTCAAGCTTAAGAAAGCACTTTATGGACTCAAACAAGCACCTCGTGCTTGGTATGAACGTCTAAGTGCCTTCTTACTTGAAAATGGATTTTTAAAAGGCAAGATTGATACTACTTTATTTATTAAATCCCTGAATGATGACATTCTTCTAGTGCAAATCTATGTAGATGACATTATATTTGGTTCTACTAATGAACAACTCTGTCAAGATTTTGCCAAGTGTATGCAGAGTGAGTTTGAGATGAGTATGATGGAAGAGCTGAACTTCTTTCTAGGACTGCAAATCAAGCAACACTCGAACGGAACATTCATCAACCAAGCCAAGTACACGAAGGACATACTGAAAAAGTACGACTTCGAGAATGTAAAGCCAATCGGGACTCCTATGGCTACATCTACAAAGCTTGATGCTGATGAAAGTGGCAAACCTGTCGATCAGCGTAAGTATCGAGGTATGATTGGTAGTTTATTATATTTAACTGCTAGTCGTCCTGATATTATGTTTAGCGTTTGTATATGTGCACGTTATCAGGCAAACCCTAAGGAATCACATCTTAGTGCTGTTAAGCGTATCTTCCGATACCTTAAAGGAACTTCTACAGTTGGCTTATGGTATCCCAAAACCAAATCCTTTGACCTTATAGGTTACTCGGATGCGGATTTTGCTGGATGCAAAGTGGACCGTAAAAGTACCAGTAGCACATGTCATTTCTTGGGAAAAGCCTTAGTCTCTTGGTTTAGCAAGAAACAAAATTCAGTAGCATTATCAACAACTGAGGCTGAGTATATCGCCGCAGGACGTTGTTGTGCTCAGATTTTGTGGATGAAACAAACCTTAGAGGACTACAATCTGCACTATATAAATGTTCCTATTTATTGTGATAACACTAGTGCAATTAATCTGACTAAGAACCCTGTTTGTCATTCACGCACAAAACACATAGAAGTTAGACATCATTTTCTTTGTGATCATCAACTACACGGGATATTTGCTTAGAATTTATTGATACTGTTCATCAACTAGCAGATATATTCACTAAACCATTGGCTGAAGACCGTTTTAACATCTTAAGGCGTGAGCTCGGCATTCTTGAATTCTCGGACTCATAATGCATATGGTAATTAAAACTGTATTTATGACTTGATAATTTATTATTTAACGAAAATTATTTTTGGGGACAAACTTACAAAGGGTATGTCTGTCACCACGGCTACGGTCGAAGCGAAGCGGTATTTAAGAGTTCCCCGGTGAACCTCCGTTAGCTGGGACAACCCCTATAGTTAACCCGAAAATAACAGCAGTTATTTAATAAACCAGTCAAACGTTATTAATTACAACTTTTATTTACCTGACTGCTTTGACTGTCTCGAGAATGCAAGTGGCCGAACTCGGCCCGAACTCTGACCGAGTTCGGACCGAATTCGGACCGAGTTCGGTCGGCGCTGTGGTAACTTCCAGAACCGAACAGCCGGCCCTAGAGGCTATATAATCCAGCTTTCTTCCACTTTTTCTTCACACCAAAACGTGGAAAGCCTTTCTCTTCTACTAGAAGCCTCTCCTCCTCCATCTTAGCAAGGGTTTGACGAGTTCCAGTGGGCGGTCATCTTCCTTCTTCTTCCTTTTCTTTGAAGGTATTTTCTATCCATCTCCTCATGGCCCCCAAACGTCAAAGAGGAAACTCTTTCCAAGGTGCTTCCTCATCCTCTGACTATACCCCTGCTAGTCTCTTTAGTCCAGCTAGACCTAGAGATCCTGAAGATTACGATTCTACTTTGTTTCCCGACAAAGACTTCTCGGATCTCTGGTTTGATTCCTTCTCTAGTCGTCGTATTTGCTCTGGAGCCTTCGTTAACTTTACTACTTTCTTTGAATATGCTCCAATCTTTGACCAACTTGGATACCGCGATTTCTTCAAGGTCCAAGAGAGCATTTATGACAACGCCGTTCGCATGTTTTACTGCAATCTGCAGGTAAACCTAACGGTAATTTCTATTCTTGTATTACTGGGCAAGAGTTAGAATTTAGCGCCACTGATATCAGCGAATATTTTCATATTCCTGATCTTGGTGATGCATTAGTTGACATCTACCACATTCAGTTCCCTGCCGATGTCACTTTGGCTTCCTTTAGGGAATTAATTTGTCACCCTAATCCTCCTCCCTGGAGAATCTTTTCCAACATCTGAACCAAACTTTTTATGAACTTCATCGTATGGTATTTTCTGCTCTTCTTCCGAAGAAAGGATCTACAGATGAAGTTACCTTTTTGGAACTTTCTGCTCTATATCACATCCACTTTGGCATTCCTTTCTCCGTTCCTAAAACTATGATGAACTGGATGCTTAACTGCAAAAATGTAGGCAGGAATCTAGTTTATCCGATGCACCTTGCTTCGATCTTTCGACGTTTCGAGATTGATCTTGAGACGTGTGCCATCTCCTCTCCACCTGTTGAGCTGACTCGTTCTCGTCGATTCCCTGCACCTCCTGGAGCTGCTCCTGCTCCAGCTGCGGATGCTGAGGCCCCTGCAGCTGATGCTCATCCTGCTCCGGCCCCTGCCCCAGGATTCGATCAGACTTTCTTCCAGCGCTTCGATGATTTTGTTGCGGTCTCTACGCAACGTCATCAGGACTCAGAGTTCAGGCACATTTCTCAGGCCCAGGTGCTGAGAAATAGTATTGCTGACCTTCACTATAGCCTGGCTCAGGATCCAGTCCATCCGGTCACCATCCTTCCTCACCCGGCTTTCCCTGGTCCTCGATTTACTGATGAGATTACTTTTCAGTATTTCAACCCGACCACAGCATACTTCCCTCATGATCCTCCAGGTACGGACGACGCCACGATGTGACGTGGATTCAGCCATGGATAGTAGATTTTTTATTAGTTGATGCAGTTGATGTAGTAGTTTTATTTCATTTCATGTCTAAACTGTTTAGTTAGACATTATCAGTTGTACTTTTTTCATTTCAAGTGGAAACTTCTATGATATTTCACTTTATTATGAGATAGTTCATTTTATTCCAGTTGTTTCCATATATATCTATGCTGTGATTATTTTTTTGCTTCACTTTGTCTTGTCTTTTATTGTTGGCTTCACGATTTACGGGGGAGCCTATTCATTTTACTACTTGACAAAGGGGGAGAAAAAGAGTATATCAAAGCAAGCGAGGACATATCCAAAAACAAAAATCCAAACAACATATTTTTTTCAGGTATTTTTATATTTTGTTCTACTTGATATAAATATATTTTGGTATAGACTCAAGTTTGTCAATTATCAAAATAGGGGAGATTGTTGGCCCATTCCATGGTCACACTCGATTTTGATAATCAACACACACTGTAGTCAATACACAAAATATAGAAAATGCTGCTAATTATTTCAGGATTCATGAAATCATATTCAACGGACGATGTACCACATCAATCAAAGCGTCACCATCATCAAATCTTCTGAAGACTCGGTTCTTATTTTTATTCTGTATTTTATATTTTATTGAGTCTAGGAATTACTTTGTAAAATTAATTTTGGTAATACTGGCTTAGGGTTAAAACTGTCCTTATTCAAAAGCTTACTTTTACCATTCGTATTTTCGATTACAAATATTTCAAACACATATTTCGAAAATAGTCTTTTCAAATGATTTTACAAATAACCAAAACATGTTTGAAAACTGTTTTTACAAAAGAATTTTAAATATCTCCTGACAGAACTCATAGCCGAGTTCGGCCCGAGCTCGGTCCGAACTCTGACCGAGTTCGGTCAGTTTGTATTCAAACTTCTGTTGCCTCCAAATCAGCGAGCAACGTCTCTTTGCGAGATATTTGCACCCGAACTCTGCCCGAGTTCTGCCCGAGTTCGGTTGGTGAAAACACCTATAAATAGAGAAGAACTTTTCGTTTCAAATCATCAATTCATTTCTTCATCTTCTCTTCTCTACTACTCAAGTATTTTCAAAACGATCTAAGATTTTCAAATCTCACCTACACTTCTCTTAGCCAAAAGCCAGTACTATCAGAGTTGATTTAGAGTCTTTTGGTTACTCAAGAGTTGTAAAGAGGTCGTTCAAGTTTCAACAACTTTTCTGTTGTGGAGCTGGTCGTGCGCTCGTCACCAAGCACGGTGTTGTGAAGCTGGTCGTGCGCTTGTCACCAAGCACGGTGTTGTAAGAGATTGCAAGCTCTCAGTTAAAGCTTGTGCCATAGTGGATTAACATCGAACAAGAGTACTCGAGACTGGATTAGTCCTCTCAGAGGGATACCAGTATACATCGCTGTGTCACTGAGTTTGAATTCTCTATCTTTATTTACTGTCTCTTACATATCTGCCATAGTTTAATTTTTAATTGGGGATTATTTTTCGCTGCACACACGCACTCTATTCACCCTCCCTCTAGAGGTGCTCAACGATCCTACATCTTCCTCCATTAATTTCTTCACCTACCAGAGAGAGGGAGAGAGAGGTCTAGGCAAGTGCAACTTGTTTCATAGAGGAACTCTAATTTTATTGCTTCATTCTCTTCCTTTCAGCATTTTAACTTACTTTAGTAATTGGCATTTTTACTTTCCATGGATAGATTCTTGTAGATCTAAGTTTACCTTATTTTTGGAATTCTTGGGGTTTGATCTACTTAATCTTATTATTTCTAAGTTTTGATGGTTCCATGTTGTAGAGCATTTTATTCTGCCCCATTTTGACCTATGGAAGTCCGGATTTGGGCTCCGGATGATGGAGTTATGGAGCTTGAGAACTTGGCACTCATGGTGTTCTCCTTCTCGAAAACTTGGAGAAGAAGAACAGTACTTGACTTAGCCGCATGAATATTTCATGCGGCAAGTGATTCCCCTAGCCGCATGAGTTATTGGCCGCATGAGCCCCCACTTTAGTTCAGCCGCATAGGCGTATGACCCCGCTAACCGCATATGCCACTCTTTCAGCCGCATAGGTCCCGACATAATCTGAGCCGTATGAACTTGGTCCACTTGTAGCCGCATATGACTTGTATTCCTTCTGACCGCATAAGCTCCTGAATTGACCTGGACACATGGGTTTCTAACTGAGCCGCATGCACCCTTCATCTTGCTGGCCGCACAGGCCGCAGTCTCCCATTGCCGCATGAGGCCGAGTCCATTCCCAGTCGCATACAGCCTTTCTTCTTGGCCGCATGGAACTTCGATCCGCGCTAGCCGCATGGGACTCGGTCAGTTCAGCCGCATAGGACTGAGGCTCTTATCCTACCGCATAAGCTTATCTCGGCCGCATGAGTTGAACCCAGCCGCATGAACTAGCCCTCATTCTGCCGCATGCGCCCTTGCCCTTCTAACCGCATGCCCCTGTCCTTACCAAGTTGTGTGCGTCTTCCTTATTGGTCGTATGAGTTCTAGTGACCCTGAGCCGCAGGGCTCCTTCCTGTGCCTTGCCCTGTTATTTAAATTATTACTATATTATTAATGCATGTCTTGTAACCTTAGCCTAACTTGGGTCCCCTGATTGAATGCTTGTACTGTACTATCCTGTACTTGTACCCTGAATACGACAGTGACCCGTAGTGGTGCACTCCTGATAAGTGACTTGACATGACATGATAGTGGCCTACCATGGCGCACTCCTGACAAGCAGACTTGACATGATTACCTGACTGATATATCTTGATAAGCTGTTGCGGCGGCTACCTGACATGATATGACCCGTATAATTAACCCGGATACCGTGGGCGATTGTGCTTTTACAAATAATCCAGTCCTGTCTTGCATCATGTCTAGGAGGGGACTCCTGAGTACCACGGTCAGGAGTACCTACTGAAATGGACTAAGGCTAATAACTAGATTAATACATTAGTCATAAAGAGATCTCCCAGCTACAGGCAATCCCGTTACCTGGGCGCGCCTGGGATCTGTAGCCTGCCGTCGAGTAGGGCACATTTCCAGCACACTGTCATGTATTGCACCCTTCAAGCTACCTAAGGGTACATGCGTTTCCTGGACGATGTATCCACCTGAATTCAACCCCTAATTTTGACCTGGGTAACCTGGATGGTCTGCAGGGCTTGTGGCTGTGGAATAATCTCACTGTATCTTGCTAGTAACTAGGCCTGTGATAACCCTAGCAAGTTAAAGTATCAAGCCGTACTCGTTGCTTGGCCGTGATTGATGAGATGAGGAGTAATCTGTCTAGTCTTGATCCTGTATAAATTGTTACATATCCTGATTTTCTTACATGGTCTTGCTGATAAATGGAAGAACCCAAGTTCGGTTCAGACGAAGGGTTACAATCCCGGTCCTTGTTTGGTTTAAAGATTGTAACCTGGTTATCTGAATGGTCCCATGGTTATTACCGTTATCCTCGTGATGCTATATTTTCTCCAGTTTTATTATATATACTTCTGTGCTAATTGCTGGTTTTAGTTCCTAAGTGAAGCTTTCTTTGTGGCACTTGCTCTTTCTGGGGTCTGACCCAGCTGGTTTTGTATGGCTAGATTTCGGAGCAGCTCCAGAGGATCTACCGACTTTTCAGCCCGATGGTGGCGACTAGACAAAACCAGGACAACGAGTGGGTTTATTTTTGATCTCCCACTTATTATAAAATATTCTTTTGAGGCGTTTAGCCGACGAGCACCTGTTTAGCTCGATTGCACTTACTTACTGTCTGCCTACGGGCTGTAACATGATTGACAAATCCTAGGGTTGATCATGTATGACTTAACTCTTGCTAGTCTTGACATTTTGTATGACTAGCTTCATGATCAGCTGAATATGTAATATTTGGGACGCCTTTTATTGTATTTGGTGGTCTAACATCTTGTAACTATATTACTTGTCTGAGATTGAGACAATAGGCTTGACCTTAAGAGACCGTTGGCTTGTAGTAAACCCTCATATCTAGACAGCCGTGACTGTATAGCGAGGTGGATTCCATTTCAATATACGTAGCTGGCTATGTACGCCCCCGCTCTCCAGTATTCTGGTTCTGGGGCATGACATGGTTTAAGTGGTGGCCCATGCAGGTCTTGGCGTTCAAGAATGTGAGGGTTTACCTAATAGATGTCTCAATCAGTACTCGTCCTTGATCTCCATTCATATCCTCTGAATCTCTGGATTTTTGCCCTAATCATGTGCTTGTATCGTTGATCTGTCCTGGTCCTTCCTTATTGTTTCCCTGTGTCGTCTTCAGCGGCACTATACCCGACCCCGCCGATCAGCACGGTGGAGTACTTCCCGTGGACCAGCAGCAACCCGGAGATCAAGCCCAGTATTTCGGAGTAGCCTCCAGAGTGGTACCTACTGGAGGAGAGCCCCCAGTTCGGCCGTCCAGCCTGCAGAGCCCGACGATGGCACCTTGGTAGGTCTCATCAGGACCTTGATAGCTTCCCAGGACCGTAGAGGAGACGCCTTGCACCAGGTAGTGGCAGATGCTTTGACTAGAGGCGGTCATCCAGGGAACAGCACGGCCAACAGCTTTAAGCGCTTGAACCCTCCATTCTTCGACGGCAGCGAAGATGCGATTGCCGCGGATGCTTGGCTTCAGGATACAGAGGTGATTCTAGAAGCAGCTAGAACACCTGAGGATGAGAAGATGGCGGTGGTATGCCTACAGTTGCTGGACTTAGCTCGCAGTTGGTGGGCGGCAGAGGCCGTGGGATTAGCAGCGCCGGTTGCTTGGGCGGTGTTCAGAGAAAGATTCCAGACGAAGTATTTTGATGCTGTGGCTCGGTACGACCTACAGACGAGATTTACCAATCTGAAGCAGATAGGCAGGACGGTCGACGGATATACGGCCGAGTTTTCGAGGCTCAGTCGGTTTGCTCCCACCTTGGTGGCAACCGAGTATGATAGAGCCCAGCGATTCCAGCAGGGACTGTATTTGGAGATCTTGTTGGCAGTTGAGCAGTTCGAGCACCAGACGTTCGATGCAGTATTGAGAGCATCTAGAAGGCACGAGTACACTCCCAGAGGATCGTGGATAGGACCGGAGGTAGGAAGCGGTCTCATAATCAGATACACCAATCATCGGCTCCAGTCCCGACAGTCAGGGCTTTGACAATTGGAACTCCGAGGCAGACGGCCTCAGTAACGTCGGTTCAACATTCAACCCCGACGTTCCCTCAGCAACAGAAGCAGAAGCAGTCTTCCGCAATGGGCTGCACTCATTGTGGAAAGCCAGGACACGTTGTTTGAGAGTGTCGCAGAGCTCAGGGATTGTGTTTGGCTTGTGGGGCACCGGACCACAAGATAGAGTCTTGTCCGAATTGGGCCAGTTCATCATCGGCCCAGGCTAGTCCCTCGGTAAGGGAACCAGCACCCGCAACAGAGCAGCAGCAGTACCAGCCTCCGAGGCTATTGCCGTCTCAGGCTCAGCGGTATGCCCTGGTCCAAGCTCAGATTCAGAACCGGCAGAGAGGTTCTAGCAGGATATTTCCCTTTTCCTCATTGCCTTCAAATTCTTGCTTGCATGATTGATTGTTGATTGATTGCTTAGTATTAGCTTAGTCCTAGGTATATAGGGCCGTTCGATATCCTGGAGCGAGTAGGAGATGTATCTTATCGTCTCGCTCTTCCGCCGTCGCTAAGTGAGGTGCATGATGTATTCCATGTGTCCCAATTACCGCGGTACATCCCGGACCCGAGCCATATCCTGGATCATTCGAAACTGGTTGTTGGTACCAACCTTTCGTATGAGGAGAGGCCCGTGTCTATTGGACTGAAGAGAGAAGATACTCAAGAACAAGACTATCAAGTTAGTCCGAGTTGTTTGAGGTCATCACTCTTTGGGTGAGTCAACGTGGGAGCGTGAGGACGATATCCGATCATGATATCCCAATTTGTTTGACTCGTGAGGTATAATGTCTTCCTTATGCCTCATGTCTTCGATTCCTTGCTTGAATGAGTGATTGCCTGCTTAGTTATAGCTTGCTTGTGATTAATATAGCTTGTCCTTGTTTCTCTAGCCTCTTAATTAAATTCTGAGGACAGAATTTTAAGGTGGGTAGAGTTGTAATGCCTGTGGTTCGTATTACGTATTTTGTAATACGTGTACGTATTTTATCTTGTATTACGTGATTCCTGGCTTAGCTTTTCTTCATGGCTTGGTTTATTCTTGGTTTGGGTTCGGCTAGGCTTGGTTTTTTTTGGTTTATTATGAACCAAAGAGTGAACCCTACCTACCACCAATATCCCCATTTATTACCCATTCTTTTTCTCTCTTCATTACTCTTCTTCCTTCCTCCATTAATTTCTTCACCTACCAGAGAGAGGGAGAGAGGTCTAGGCAAGTACAACTTGTTTCATGGAGGAACTCCAATTTTATTGTTTTATTCTCTTCCTTTCAGCATTTTAACTTACTTTAGTACTTGGCATTTTTACTTTCCATGGCTAGATTCTTGTAGATCTAAGTTTACCTTATTTTTGGAATTCTTGGGGTTTGATCTACTTAATCTTGTTTTTCTAAGTTTTGATGGTTCTATGTTGTAGAGCATTTCATTCTGTCCCATTTTGACCTATGAAAGTCCGGATTTGGGCTCCGGATGATGGAGTTATGGAGCTTGAGAACTTGGCTCTCATGGTGTTCTCCTTCTCGAAAACTTGGAGAAGAAGAACAGTACTTGTCATGCCCCAGAACCAGAATACTGGAGAGCGGGGGCAGACACAGCCAGTATTGAAATAAAATATATCTCAACTATACGATCATGGCTGTCTAGATATGAGGGTTTACTACAAGCCAGCAGTCTCTTAAGGTCAAGCCTATCACTACACCAAAAATATCCTTTTGGAACGCTAAAATTCCATTCCAAATAATTTTAGGCACACCTATATTCCGTACCTATTTATGGGCTGCCAGATTTGTTGGAACGGAATAAAGGCGTTCCAATAAACATTATTGGAACGCTTTTATGGTGTTCCAATATTGGAACACCGATAAAGCGTTCCAAAAAAAAGTTCCAACAATACATTCAAATTACTTTTTCTCCACTTATTGGAACGGCTAAAAAGAGTTCCAATGTTGGAACATTAGAAACACGTTCCTAAGAAAAGCATCCCAGAATACTTTTTGAGCCAAATTTTGGAACACCTAAAATGTGTTCCAGTTTTCAATATATATATATATATATATATATATATATATATATATATATATATATATATGACTGCCCACATCATTTGAAATTGCACACACGTAGCTTGAAATAATATATAGCTAGCATAAGTACTATGACTTACAAAACCTGTAGCGCTCCAAGAAATTTTATAAAATAATAATAACAATTGACACAATCTTGTAATCATCTTGAGAATTTATAAATGTAGAACTCACAAAAATATAAATGAAAGTAAATGAACTTCCATAGTACAAGTGCATAGAGAATATATAATGTTAAAGCTACATACACAAAGTAGCCAAATGTCTTATAAAACATTGTAAGTTTAATACAAGTTTCCTACACCACCAAAAAACAATATCTGAGAGCTGTGAAAATAATTTGAGACTTCGACACTTGATGTTCTTGTTAGTGAGCGTAGGCCCTGGAACTATGGTAACCGAGGAAGCAAAAATGAGACGTCCTGTAAACAATTCAAAGATTGTTAAAAACATGATAAATTTTGATCACAATTAAGAACTTAGTCATTCAACGAGGCAAAAGAAAAAAAACCACCACCTTGAACTAGTGCAATAGAAAACAGGTTTCAGCTTTAGTCTAAACTGAAGTGAAGAAGAGAGAGAAAAAATTAATTGGTGAATGTGAGTGTATAGAGCCAAAAGAGTTTTTAGCAAGCATATAGATGGAAAGTTTGAGCTGGTTAAAGAAAAATACTCAAATAAAATGAAGAATATGTATAGTTATGATTATTCTCTTATGTGTTAAACTCTTGAAACTAAGCCTAATCCCAATGTGATAAATTCTTGGAAATAAGGCTATTCTTCATTACAAGAACTAAGACATGTAATATCCACTTATATAATGTTTTGTCCATAGAACTAAGTACTGATACTTTGTGCAAACAATGTTAGTATTATTAGGTGGTTGTTAAAACTAGTAAGTTCTATATGACTATTCATACATCATCAACTGTTATGCATCAGTAATACACTTTTGGCAAGAAATAGAATTGAAATTTTCAGTTTAGTAGTATTCCTAGTCAAAAATTGACCCCAAATGCACATGATCCACAATAGACCAAAATGCAAAAAAACAGCTATAACACAGTTACATATGTTACAAACTTCATTTTTTTATAATCTAATTTACCAACTGTCACCATTTACAGACTTCGTTTCTTATAATCTGATTTACTAGCTGTCACCGTGTACAGACTATGTTACATCAAGAAGTACTTTTAATTAAATAAGTTATATCGAAATACCTTGCACAAAGTGACCATCAATATTCCAGACTGTTACAGTACAATTCTCACACAATTTTTCAAAGTGAGAATGGCTACGAATAGAGCTACCTCAACAAGAAGCAGCATCATAAGGGATTCATTTAAGTGAATAATGAGAGCTTAGTCGTGAGAAAGTTCAGATACGTAGAAAATTTCTACATTAACAACACATACCTTCATTCTTGGGTAGAAAGTCTCTTTTGTAACGGTATCCAATAATGTCCATGTATGATATAGCTCCAAGAGATGGCTCTGTCAGAAAATTAATTATACATCATAATTGTTCAAAACACATATGTACTCAGAAGAAGATGAAATTTGAATGACACAGCTTAGTATAGTAGAGTCAATTTCTTTGAGATGTATCTTTTAGTTGTGATGA
>JANAVB010037329.1:0-47046 GCA_029216955.1 Iris pallida | reverse complement strand
AACTTGAATTTCTTCCATTGCTGCTACTATTCCTTCTTTTTGTTGAGTTGCCTCTGATCTAACTAAGGTAAACTGCTCCATGCCTGGAATATTAAAAGATACACTCCCTCTACGGCAATCTATTGTGGCACAACTGTCTTTCAGCCAGTCCATGCCTAAGATGACGTCAAAATTTTTCATAAGAAATTCTATCAACCTGGCGGGTAAGGAACGCCCGCACACTACAATACTATACGCTAGAATAACTCTACTAACTCCTACGAGCCCATTACCAGTGAGTATATTCAACCTCCCTGGCAATGCCTCGAATTCCATTCCTAGTCGTGTCATAAATTGTACAGATATAAATGAGTATGATGCTCCCAATCAAATGCTACTGCAGGATATGAGGCGACGAGAATGTTACCTGCCACTACATCTCCCGATGCCAATACCTCTTCCAAGGACAGATTGAATGCCTGCCCTCGGCCTCCTTGTTGGTTCTCATGCTGCGGCCTAGCCTGGTACCGCTGTTGGCCCCTGCCCTGGTGATGCTGGGGTGGTCTATGTTTTGTTGCTGCATCGGCGGTCCCTGCTGCCGAAACATCTGAGCCTGCAATATCAACGGACGTTGTGCCAACGGTCTCACTGCCACCGCTGGTCCTCGATACTGGCCTGCCCTGGTGCTGGCAGAGCAGAAATTATTGTACTGGTCCTCCTGACCTCGAATTCATAGGACAGGTGGAAACCTGATGATCTGGACTTCTATATATCAAACACTGTCCGTTCAACGCTCGACACCACCTCTAGTGTGCCCTGCCTTCCCAAAATAAGTACAGCCCGTCGGGGGTTGCTGGTTCTTCCTCTGTTGCTGTTGTTGCCTTGCTGGTGGTGTTGTTCCTCGCATCGCCACATCGTGGATGCGAACACCAGGAGACGGTGTAACTCGGGGCGCTACTCCCCCTCCTCCTTCAATCTAATTGTGAGATCTCTTCTGACCTCCAGTCCTTGCTGTGATCCTCTGAATGGTGATCTCATGCCTCCGAGTTATCGTCAATACCTCATCGAAAGTCTGGTAGTTGTGTTCCTCTATTAATTGCAAGAGTTCAAGATGAAACCCTTGCTGAAACCTCATAGCCCTCTGGCTCTCTGTTGCTACCATCTCCGGGACGAACCTACTCAGTCTGCAGAACTCTGCTGCATAAGCATCCACTGTCTTGCCAGCCTGCTTGAGGTTGATAAACTTTTGTTGTAGCTCAAACTGTGCCACAACTCCATAGTACTTCGTCATGAATCTTGCGGTAAAATCGTCCCAAGTAACAGGACGTCTGATGCCCACTTCTTCTGATTTCCACCAATCACGTACGAGGTCCTGAAGTAACAACTTTACTAGATCCACACGTTCTTCTGTCGGAACTTTAGACGCTGTCAGAATAGCCTCAATATCCTTAAGCCATGCATCTTCTGAAATGGCATCTTCCGTGCCCTCGAAACGACGGGGGTTGTACTTGCAAAATCTGGTTGAGGCTCCTGAATCTGTCCTCACCCCTCTTTCCAAAGCCATCTGCAATCCTTGGTTGAGTAGTACATTCTGCTCTTGCAACTGAGCGTGCATGCGTTGCTGGGCCAACATCTGATGTTGCTGAGTGGCCATCATCCCTCTCATGATCTCCAGAAGGGCTGGTGTGTCCACTTCTACAGGGGTGGGTGGAACTATTGGTGGTGTTGGAACCTCCGGATACTGCGGTCCAGCTACTGGTTCTACTATCACTTCTTCTTGGATAGTCTCTTGAGGTAGTACTGGCCCTTGTTGCTGATCAACATGGTCTGGTTGTCCGTGTTGCCATTGTTTGTTGTTGTCCAGTCCTGGCAGATGCAGACGAAGTGCCCCTAAAAAAAGGGACAAGAGAACAATCAAACGATCGGACAGGAAAGATCAATGAAGTCAAAGGATACCGGAATGTCAAGCTAGAGTCGAGAGTAACGAATCATGAGATCAAGGGAAACATGTGTGATTCAGACATCCTATAAATTAAAATACCCCAAGTCTGAAATCAGACCTGTATGGGCCACCACTAAAACCTTGTCACGCCCCAGAACCGGAATACCGGAGAGCGGGAATGACTCAGCCAGCTACGTATTATGGGTAGAAGAATACCGTATAATACGATCAATGTTGTCTAAAAGACGAGGGGGTGCATACTACATGAAAGTCTTACTAGGGTTACTCAACACCTATTGTCTCAATCATTCAAACAAGAAACAGTAAATAGAGAACATGTAAGATAAAGCAGTAAGGCGTCCCAAACGTTTGGTCAAAATGTTATTAAAATCTGGCTGTACAAAACTTAGCCAGATGATGTAGCAACGTATACACAATTGTTATCAGCTGCAGTCTGACTTAGTTACAATTATGTAAAAGTAAGTACAAGACAATCTGACTAACATATCGGTGCCAAACGGCCAAAAGTAAATAGTAAGACGAGCAGGAAAGCAAGGGACCCACTCGTGTCCTTCGGCGATCATCCCTCTAGTATTAACCATCTTAGAGGTGGAGTAAGCTGAGTCCTCGGGAACTGGCTCTAAATCTAGCCATACAAAACCAGAGAGGTTAGACCTCTAATAGCAAGTACCGCAAGGAAGCACGACATGAGGAATTAGAAACCAGTGGTAAGAATTAAGAATAAAATAGATCTCTGCTTGCTACTGGGGTTCGCACAACATCACGACACTTCAAGCCAACTTCCCAACCAAACAAGGACAGAAGTTGACCCGTCATGTTCTGACATTCTGCTCATCTCAGTAGTTAACAGAGTAGGTACAGTGTACAAACAAATCAATTTAAACGGCCATGCAACTACTACGGCTTGCTACTGTGAGTTCCAAGTTGTTTTGGAATTTATGCAAATAGGGGATCCCTCATTCTTACTATGTACAAGCAAGGCTAGTTTACCCAATAATCAATTGCGCCAATCATGAATTAGATGAGTCCTAGCGGGACGCTCGTCATCAATATATATATGACAATATAGGTAGATACCACTCCCTGCCCGTGTGCAGATTTGCAGTATCTGTGGGAACCAGCCGGCATGTCGGGGCACTAATCGTCCCAAAGATGACTGTCATGTAAGAACTCGGGAATCCATTCTCTCCATGCAATTATTATTTTATTTAGCTTAATGGTCCCTATGTTGATTTAAATCTCATGTCGTAGATCATGGTCATTCAGAATGAGTACTTCCGTACAGGGTACGATATGCGCAACTCTACAACGATACCCGTACGGCTAGGTTGTAGGTTTTACATAGCGTAATACAACAATCAAGTCTAGCCATGAAATAATCATGCTTTGACCGTAAAGTACACATGCTGCTTTTACAGAAAAATAGAAGTCAACATGTATTCATATGCCAATATTCGAATCAGCTAGTCGATCGCAATGGTTCATGGTTCATACATGAACGTGCCTCATTCAATTCAATAAGACGACTAGCCAGTCTTCTAGTTCCAACTAGGAACACATGATTAATCATTAGTCAAAGTAACAGTCGAGGTCAAGACATAAAAGTCAAATTAGTATTAAGCATGGTCGAGTCTATAACTTGCATAAAATAGTTGGTAACATATTCTTGAAGCCAAGGAAAAGATCTACAACTTTCATGTTGGGAGTTGAAAGAAATCCTAGCCACAATTCAGTCAATTAGAACATATAACGGTAAGAAATTGCCAAAATAAGCATTATACGGCCTATTCTGCGACATGCATGCGGACCAAGTGTGACATGCGGCTTATGCGGCCCACTCGCGACTCATGCGGCCCCAACTGTGACATGCGGCTCATACGGCCCATTCGTGACACCATATGCGGCTCAACTGTGACATGCGGCTCATGCGGCCCATTCGCGACACCATATGCGGCTCAACTGCGACATACGGCCTATGCGGCCCATTCGCGACATCTATGCGGCTCAACTGCGACATGCAGCCTATGCGGCCCATTCGCGATATCTATGCGGCTCAACTGCGACATGCGGCCTATGCGGCCCATTCGCGACACGCGGCTCAACTGCGACATGCGGCCTATGCGGCCCATTCGCGACATATATGCGACTCAACTGCGACATGCGGCTCATACGGCCCATTCGCGACACCATCTATGCGGCTCAACTACGACATGCGGCCTATGCGGCCCATTCGTGGCATCTATGTGGCTCAACTGCGACATACGGCCTATGCGGCCCATTCGTGACACCATATGCGGCTCAACTGCGACATGCGGCCTATGCAGCCCATTCGCGACATCTATGCGGCTCAACTGCGACATGCGGCTCATACGGCCCATTCGCGACACCATCTATGTGGCTCAACTGCGAATTACGGCCTATACGGCCCATTCGCGACATCTATACGGCTCAACTGCGACATTCGGCCTATGCGGCCCATTCGCGACATCTATGCGGCTCAACTGCGACATGCGCTCATGCGGCCCATTCGTGACACCATATGTGGCTCAACTGCGACATACGGCCTATGCGGCCCATTTGCGACATCTCTGCGCTCAACTGCGACATGCGACCTATGCGGCCCATTTGCGACATCTATGCGGCTCAACTGCGACATGCTGACAGATGAACATAGAAATGACCAAAAATGTTTTTGGCCATAACTTCCTCAAAACAAGTCGAAATATAACTTTTCAAAAGTCAAACTTTGGTAGAATTAAATTCTCTACAACATGGAACCACTTATTTTTAAAAAAACAAAGTTTGATAGATTAAAACCACAAAATCCATATAAAAAACCAAAACTTAAAACTTAGATCTAGACCCAACCATCCATGAAAATCAAGAACTTCAAGACCTAAACTTGTAGAGGAGGAGAAGATAAACAATATGGATTAAAAAATAAATAGGGATGCATGAAATCCCTCATGGTGTGCAAGATATACTTGTCTCTCCAAATGGGTGGGTGGGAGAGTAATGGAGGATGAAGAAGAAGAAGTAAATGTGAGTAATGAAGAGAAAAAAAAGTAAAAGGGGCATAAATATAAAGCCAGTCCACCACCCATTCCTTCCTACAAGATCTAGGCCATCCACTCCTCTTCATGATGAACCAAGCTAAACCAAATTGGTTTAATGAACAGACTAAGCCATAGGCTAAAGCAAAAACAGAAAATAAAATACAGGAAAATTAATAAGCGCAAAATTGAAGAATTTAAATACAGAACAAATGTATGATAAATATTAAATAAATACATTCAAGCAGTACACGTATAAAATACGTATTCTGGGAACGGGGAGTGACATAGATTCCCCCGGAGAGTGACGGCTCCAAGCTACTCGGACCAAGGGTATGACTTTGTTCATCAGCCTCTTCTTCCTCCGGTCCAATATCTCCATTGGCTGCTCAGTAACCGTAAGGCTCGGTCCGATCTCCAACTCTGAATGATCTAGCACATGGCTGGGGTCTGGAACGTATCTCCTCAGCTGAGACACATGGAAGACATCGTAAACTCCTGCTAGGTTGGGTGGAAATGCAACCCTGTAAGCTACCTCTCGTCGAGTATCTCGAACGGTCCAATGTATCTGGGGCTCAACTTGCCGCCTCGTCCGAACCGGATCGTCCCTCTAGTAGGTGATATCTTTCACCAACACCATATCTCCGTCGGCGAACTCCATCGGTCTGCGACTAGCATCGGCCCAGTGTTTCTGTCTGTCCTGAGCAACTCTGAGTCTGTCTCTGATCATCCTGACCTTCTCTGCTGCATCAGTGATCATCTCTGGCCCAAGTATAACTCTATCCCCAACATTATCCCAAAAGAGCAGAGTACGGCATCGTCGTCCATATAGTGCCTCGAATGAAGACATACCGATGCTGGCTTGGTAGCTGTTATTGTATGAAAACTCTACCAAGTGCAAATGGCTCTCCCATGATCCGCCAAAGTCCAGCACACAGGTCTTCAGCATGTCCTCTAGCGTCTGAATCGTCCTCTCGGACTGTCCATCGGTCTGTGGGTGGTACGCTATACTGAACTTGAGCCGACCGCCAACTCCTCCTAAGCTCCTCCAGTAATGGGACGTGAATATGCTGTCCCGGTCCGATACGATGCTCACTGGTACTCCGTGCAAGCGAACTATCTGCTGCATGTATAGCTCCGCCAACTTCTCGGTGGAGAACCCCACCTTGAAGGGTATAAAGTGCGTACACTTCGTCAGCCTGTCAACTATGACCCATATGACATCCTTCCCTCCTTGGGAACGAGAAAGCCCTGAAATGAAGTCCATCGTGATATGTTCCCACTTCCACTCGGGAATGGGTAACGGCTGTAATATACCAGCTGGCCTCTGACGCTCTAACCTTGACCTGCTGGCAAACTAGGCATCTCGAAATAAAATGTGATACATCTCTCTTCATCCCGTGCCACCAAAGATGTTCCCACAAGTCACGGTACATCTTGTTTGTACCAGGGTGAATAGAATATTGCGATCGGTGCGCCTCCTACAAGACCGCCTCTATCAGCTCTCCCTTCGGCACACATAACCGACAGACATGCCTCATCCATCCTCTGCTACGGTGAAGTCATCAAGTAATCTAGCTAAAGCCTGGACTCTGAGTCTGCGAAGGCTCTCATCTGTAAACTGAGTCTCCTTGATCTGCTCCATCAAGCCTGACTGAATGTCTAGCACCATCATCTGTATCACTAATCCTGGCCGAACTATCTCGATACCGAGCTTCTCCAGATCTTTCCGCAAATGTCGATCTATCATCAGATACCATGCCATCGGATGCCTGCTCAGCGCATTCGCCACCACATTTGCCTTCCCGGGGTGAAACTGTAAGTCGATGTCGAAGTCATTCATCAACTCCAACCATCGTCTTTGCCTCATGTTCAGCTCCTTCTGCGTGAACACATACTTCAAGCTCTTGTGGTCAGTAAAAAATTTTACTCGCTCTCCGTCTAAGTAGTGTTTCCACAACTTGAGTGTAAAGATCACCGTAGCTAACTCTAGGTCGTAGGTAGGATAGTTCCGTTCATGAGTCCGTAATTGCCTAGATGCATAAGCAATCACTTTTCCATGCTGCTGTAGGACACATCCCAGCCCCTTTCCCGAAGCATCGATATATGGTGAAACCTCCAGATCCTGAAGGTAATGTCAGAACTGGAGCGGGTCGTCAGCCTCCTCTTCAGCTCCTCAAATGCTGCCTGGCAGTCCTCTGACCAGATATACTCTGCGTCCTTCCGTGTCAGCTTCGTCATGGGTTCAGCTATCCTAGCAAAGTCCTGGACGAACTTCCTATAATAGCCTGCTAAACCCAAGAAACTCCTAATCTCTGAAACTGATGTCGGAGTCTTCCATGTCTCTACGGCATCAATCTTTCTGGGATCCACTGAGATCCCCTCTCCAGTGACTATATGACCGAGAAACTCCACTCGGTCTAAAAAGAACTCGCACTTCGACAATTTGGCATATAACCTCTCCTTCCTCAGAATCCCCAAAACTATTCGTAAGTGCTCTGCGTGCTCCTCCGACGTCTTCGAGTATATCAGGATGTCGTATAAATACTACGACAAACTTATCCAGATACTGGTGAAATGTCTTATTCATCAAGTTCATAAAGACAGTTGGCACATTTGTGCGACCAAATGGCATCACCAAAAACTCGTACTGCCCATACTTCGTGTTGAACGCCGTCTTCTGGATGTCTTCAGCCCTGACTTTTACCTGGTGGTAACCGGATGTAACCCCTCTTTCCAGAATTTTGATAATATTTTATTTATTTATTTGAATTAAATGGTGACTTTAGATTTTTTTTATAAATAATTACTTAGTTAATTATTACGGTAGATGACTTTAGCCATGGCGGAGTTTTGGAGTGCATATGACTAGAAATCGTGGCACGGATAGTGCAATGGCGTGCTTAGACTAGTGAATTAGCCCTGGTAGGGAAGGCCCAGCCATGAGTGTGTCCTAACTAGGAAAACCGGGCCAAGTTGCGACTTAACCCTTACCGAAGGTTTATTTATTTATTATTTATATTATTGAGTTTTAGGGAAAGTTATACCATTTTAGCCCGGACTGGACCCGAACTGAGCCCAAGCCCATGTAGTCATGCGACACATCCAATGACATTCGTGTAGATGGAGTTGGTATGAGGGTGTTGTATTTCATTTTAATGATTTAATGAATATTTCAAAGTATTCATAATTAAATATTATAAATATTATTATTGGTTGATAATTAGGGACATCTGTATAAAATAGGTCCTTGTACATTCTGGGAATTATCAGACTGCACATAATGGTATATATACACCATTATTATTTTATTGAATTTTGTTATTATAATATTATTATTTTATTAAGGTTATTATTATAAAATATTATTTTATTATTATTGGTTATATTATTTTTGTCAATTAAATATTATTATATATAGTCATATATATATACAGATAGGGTCTACACTAGGAATAGATGCTATTGGGATTTATTTAAATTTTATGGAGAATATTATATTAGGATATATATATGAATGTATAGATTAGTATATATATGTATATATATATATATATATATATATATATATATATATATATATATATATATATATATATATATATATATATTAGTAAATAGAAAAAAAAAGATAACAAAACGGATCAGCTCAGCCCATGAAACCCGTACACAGGGGGAGGCTTCACAGCCGAACCCGTATATATATAATGTATATATAGAGAGAGAGAACCGAGAGCAAGATCGATAGCAATCAACTTAAAACCCTAACCCCGATCCTAGTCCAGCACCCAACCACGTGGGCGACCCCATCCCGGCCCTGCGTGCCATCGAAAGCAGCCGCCGCGGGCCGGAGGCCGGCCACGCGTGCGCATCAGCCGCAGGGCAGCAGTATATGTGCGAGCAAAGGTACCTCTTTCACCATCGTGTTTCTTTCCGTACACTCAACGGAATTCAATTTCGTAAAATCCTATAGAATGCTCATATGACCATCTAGGATCCCTGTCAACTAGTTCTTATGGAACTTATTCATATTCGTCAAGACGCGAACATCAAGAAAAATCTGTTCTAAAACAGAGTATATAGCAGTATCTCGACCCAACTTGGCAGGCATTTTCTGAACCGAACATTAGGGGATTTCAAAAACTATTTGAAAGCAGTCCTAGACAACCTATAGGTCTCTGCAATCCAATTTACGGAGTTTAATTTCGTCGACTGTACGTCGAGAAATCAGATTTTAAAGATTGGCAAAAACTTGTTTCCGAAATATTAAAATTTATGAAATTCCTTCGATACGACGTGCGTCCTGCCAATTCGGACGACGTGGTCGCGAACCGAATGCATCGAAAGGTGCATAACGGCTTCGTGGACGTGTGGGCTTTGACGGAATTCAAATTGGTTGTGTGTGCGCGACGAATTTGATACGTATCCGTCGAAATTCACCGTATCGGCCTCTGTGTAAATTTTCTAATTACTTTGTGCACGCTCGTCAGATCGAGACAAAACTTATGCCAATAGGTCCGTATCATTTTTCTGGTCCTGTGTCCAATTCTGAGACAGTTGATCGGATCGCCGTTGTACGGGTCCCACGGTTCGACTCAACGGACGATTTTGTGTACGGCCCGTCGGAATCCAACTTGGGACATACGGTTGGGTTCGTATCATCAAAACAAATCCGTAGACATATAATTTGACGACTTTAGAGACCGTTGAATCTGGCACGCTTTTCGGTGCAAAGCGGGTCCAACGGCGGACACCGTTTTGACCCAAAATTACCGTTTTGCCCCTGTGTCTAGAATTGGACTTAAGGAGAGACAATTCTAGCTATTTTGACTATTCTAAGAACAATGGTAATATTTATTTTAGCATCCGAAGACAGTTGTACGAGTTTGGACTATTGTGGTACATTGAGTGGTTTGGATTGTCGGTTTCACTAGCAAAGGACCACAGGCGAGTACAGTTTATAATTTATTTTCAGTATTGATCTTTACTATGCATCATTGTTAGTTGATAGAGATGTGATTTCATTATTTATGTTGTTTTCGGAGGAGGTGAAGTACTGAAGATATGTGATCTGACCTTAGACAGTGTAGACAGTGATTTCTATTGCATTATTCAGTATAGACCGTATAATTTATACAATGTAGATAGTATAATTTATACAATGTAGATAGTATAACTTTAGACAGTGTAAATTTATACAATGTAGACAGTGTAACTTTAGACAATGTCGCATAATTGTCCCGAGATCGATCGCATATCAAAGGTATTTCAGTCGGTCAATCGGAGAGTATTTTCTTGTATTTCATTTATGTTCTTGGTATTTAGTTTTATTCTATCTTTCTTAATTTATTTTATAAATTATATGTCTAAAGGCTAACCTCTGTTATATAGTCATTTTCAATTATTGAAACTGTATTCAGTGAATTGTACTCGTTCCATTCCTGACTGGAAACCAATATTTTTTAGGGTAGCTATGGATTCACTTAGCATTGGAGATACGGGGGTACTTACAGACAAAAGCCTAGAGGCTAGCTAGATAGTTGAGTTGTAGTCATTCATATATTTGTACAAGTTTATATTTTTCTGCAAATGTAAAACTTGTGATCATTGTAAATTAAATTAATTTTGTGAATGAGCATTATTTGTGATTTTGAGCATCATGGCCGTGTCAACGTTCTACCGCCGATACTGCAGCGTAGGCTGGCTTGGACACATCTCGTATCCGAAAAAAAAATCGGGTGCAGGTCGTGACAAGTTTTTGTGGTGACCCATGCAGGTCAGTTTTCGCAAATCATGCGAACTCGTAATAGTACTTAAGTTAGTCGTACTATTGCGAGCCTGCGACTAGAAAATGCTCATTCATGAATTAGGGATTAATTTAATTTAAGAGAATGACTAGGACTAGGTGTCACGATCCGCACCCAGTGAAAGGGCACGAGAAGTGAATACGCCCAGCCTACGCCGCAGTGTCGGCGGTAGAACGCTGTCCTGAGTCACCATATCTAACACAGTCTAGAATAAGCTCCAAATGGAGAGTAAAAATAAGTAACTCAATCACAACACTAAGATGGAATAGAAGAGGAAATCACAAGAGAGTCACAAAATAAATAGAAGTCTAGATGTAAACCATCAGAAAGCTAAACTCAAGTACAACTCATAATGTCTCTAATAGAAAGACAATAAATACTAAGTCTCAGCTAGACTATGGGCAAGTTCTCAGCGACTGCTGGATCCTCCTGAGGGTCCACGTCACCAGTGTCATCTAAGCCAATGCCATAATAAGTAGGGCAGAACTCTTCATCATCACCTGTAAAATTTTTAACATACCCAGTCAGGACGGAACGAGCACATATCTCTCACAACAGTTCATATCAGGATTGGACATATAAAGCAAGCTATAGAAAACTATACATGAATCGCTGTAAAGAAAGTCAACAAGAGAGAGAGACTATAAAATGAGATATAATATGATTAATAGAGAAATGTAACCATCTACGTGATTTAGAACATGAATTGGTTATGTAAATGGTTTGGGTTGCAACAGCTATGGAGTTGCACATGGATACCTACTGGAGATAATGATCACATAACCAACTACACTCTCCCTGCCCCCAATCAATACACAAGGATCAAGACATGATATGTTATTGCACATGATAACAACTACTTTATACATGGGGCTCATATGGTCATGAGTGTACATGAATAACACATGAGTGCACATGAATAAATATGAATACATGGAGTACATGATGGCCATGATAAAGTATATGAACATGATATACTTGATGTATCCGGGGGGATAACATCGTATGAAAAGATCCATAGTGTCACTCCCCGTTCCCAGAATACATATTTTTAATACATGTACTGCTTTAATATATTTATTTAAATATTTATCATATATTGTTTTGTATTTAAATCTCTTTAAATTCATGTTAATTAATTTCCTACAATTAATTTTCTGTATTTTACTTTCTGCTTTTATTCTCTGCTTTAACTTACTTTAGGTTTGGCCTAGGTTGGTTTATTTTCGGGTTTGGTTCATCATGAACCGAACCCACCATCACCATTTAAAGCCCCAATCCTTTCTCTCTCTCTCTCTTCATTACTTTTCCTTCTCATTTACTCTTCTTCTTCTTCATAACTCCCTCTACCTACCAACTCATAGGCAAGTGCAACTTGCTTCCACAAAAGAGCCCCTTTTTATTGTTCCATTAGCTTCTTCTCATGTTTCTAAGACACATTAGAACTAGTCATTTTCATTTTGAGGCTTTAATTTTTGTAGATCTAGAAATTAGTTATTTTCGAATTTTGGTGGTTTTGATCTATCAAACTTCTTTGTTTTCAAGTTTTGATGGTTCCATGTTGTAGAGAATTTTATTCTACCCAATTTTGACCTTTGAAAAGTTGGATTTGGACTTATTTTGACCAAGTTATGGACTTTGAAGCTTTGGGTTCAAACTATGGAGTTCTTGCTGATTTGGAGAAGACAGTGAGCAGTGTGCGTGAGCTTTTTTAGCTGTGCCACTGAGCTGCGTAGCGCAGCGCAGTCTGACTCATATGCTGCCTTTTGGAGGCGTATGTCTTG
This sequence comes from Iris pallida, assembly GCA_029216955.1. Lineage (NCBI taxonomy): Eukaryota > Viridiplantae > Streptophyta > Magnoliopsida > Asparagales > Iridaceae > Iris > Iris pallida. The sequence goes on along the minus strand of JANAVB010037329.1, from coordinate 34,460 downwards.
CATACGCTGCCTTGATAAGGAGTCGTATGGAGTACATATGCTGTCTTGAAGAGGAGTCGTATGGAGTCCATACGCTGCCTTTTGGAGGCGTATGTCTTGCATACGCTGCCTTGATGAGGAGTCGTGTGGAGTACATATGCTGCCTTGAAGAGGAGTCGTATGGAGTCCATACGCTGCCTTTTGGAGGCGTATGTCTTGCATACGCTGCCTTGATGAGGAGTCGTATGGAGTACATACGCTGCCTCTTGGAGACGTATGTCTTGCATACGCTGACTTGAGCGCAGCCTGACTTGAGCGTAGCCTGACTTGAGCGTAGCCTGACTTGAGCGCAGCCTGACTTGAGCGTAGCCTGACTTGAGCGTAGCCTGACTTGAGCGCAGCCTGACTTGAGCGCAGCCTGACTTGAGCGCAGCCTGACTTGAGCGCAGCCTGACTTGAGCGCAGTCTGACAGGCGCAACCTGATGTTTAGGCGCAACTGGACCTGACCCTACTTACCCTGGATCTTCTATAGCCCTGTATATTGATATTTTATTAGATATTTAACGTTCATTTTATATCCTTACGCCTTTTGGCATAAACTTGATATAATCATGATTTGTTAATATTTCTGTTAAATATAGATTGTTACGTGGGATGTACCATGTGTCGTAAATTGAGTTATAGATACCCCGATTGACTGGAATTAAACCCTGAGAGTTGTAAACTCGACCCCACTGAATACTAGTTGACTTTCATGCCTTGTCACAATTGATAATGATTGTGACCTTGACTAATAATTGATCATGCGTTCCTAGTTGGAACTAAGAGACTGGCTAGTCGTCTTTTTGAATTGAATGAATGAGACACATTCATATTAATTATGAACTATTGAAATCGACTGGCTAATCCCGAATATTGGCATACAGGCACATGCAGGCTTCAATTCATTTATTATTTATTTATCTTACCAAAGAAGCATGTGTACTTTATGGTCAAGACATGATTACTCCGTGGTTAGTTTTGATTGTTGCATTACGCTATGTAAGACCTACAACCTGACCGCACTGGTATCATTGTAGAGTTGTGCATATCGTACCCCGTACGAAAGTACTCATTCTGAATGACCATGATCCACGGCATGGTACTTTACTCAACGTCGAGACTATTAAGTTAAATAAAATAATGATTGCATGGAGAGAATAGATTTCCGAGTTCTTACATGGCAGTCCTCTTGGGACTAGTAGTGTCCGACAGGCCGGTTGGTCCCTACAGATACTGCAAATCGGCCACACGGGCAGGAAGCGGTATCTGGTTATATTATCTATTGAATATTGTATATTAATGACGGGCGTCCCGCTGGAACTCGTCTAATTTATGATTGGCGCAATTGATTGACTGGTAAACTAGCCTTGCTTGTGCATAGTAAGAACTGAGAAATCCTTTATTGCATAATTCCAGGATAACTTAGGACTCACAATAGCAAGCCATAGTAGTTGCCTGGCCGTTTAAATTGATTTTTTTGTGTACTGTACCTACTCTGTTACTTAACTGAGATGATCAGAATGTCAGGACATGACGGGCCAACTTCTGTCCTTGTTTGGTTGGGAGGTTGGTTCGAAGTGTCGTGATGTTGTGTGAGTCCTAGTAGATAGCAGAGATCTATTATCATATTCTCTTATTACTGGCTTCATTCCTCATATCGTGCTCCCTTGCGGTACTTGCTATTAGAGGTCTAACCTCTCTGGTTTTGCATGGCCAGATTTAGAGCCGGTCCCTGATGATCCAGCTTACTTCTGCCTCCAAGATGGTCAACACTAGAGGGATGATCGCAGGAGGACTCGAGTGGGTTTCTTACTTCCCCGCCCGTTTTGTTATCTACTTTATACTTTGCCGTTTGGCACCGACATGTTAGTCGGATTGTCTTGTACCTACTTTTGTATAATTGTAACTAAGTCAGGCTGCAGCTGCTAACAATTGTGTATACTTACTACATCATCTGGCTGTATTTTGTAAAGCCAGATATCAAGAACATTTTGACTGAGCATTTGGGACGCCTTACTGCTTTATCTCACATGTTCTCTATTTCTGTTTCTTGTTTGAATGATTGAGACAATAGAAGTAAAGTGACCATAGGAAGACTTTCATGTAGTATGCACCCCCTCGTCTTGTAGACAGCATTGATCATATTATACGGTATTCATCTACCCGTAAAACGTAGCTGGCTGAGTCATTCTCCCGCTCTCCAGTATTCTGGTTCTGGGGCGTGACACATAGGGTACTAATCCATGTAAACATCGTGTCAGCATCAAGTATACTAGTCTATAACAAGAGAACATATCCAAAAAAGTATAAAAAGATCAGAGAATGTACTCGCCTGGCAAACTGAACTGCTGATGATGAAATGTAGCTAAACTGGGGCAATGTAAACCTATTTAAAGTATACACATGTCACAACCAAGTCTAAAATATTAAAAGAAATAGCTACAATGCAAGACTACATGCTTCTAGGTCCATTTTGGTCAAAGTCAACCCTCAGTCAACTCTGGTCAAACCTGGTCAACGCTGGTCAAATCTGGTCAAACCTGGGTCAACTAGTCCGTCTACTAATTTCTTGGTCATACACAAAATTCTAGGTCATTTGGAGTTCGTTTGAGTTGAATTGGATCAAGTTTGACCCAAAGTTGACTTTTGTCAATTTGGTCAACTTGTTGGCCAATTCGACTAAACTAGGCTCAAAATGATAAACCAAATCTGTCCTAGGACTCCTATAGTCATATACACAACTACAATCTATTCTAAGAGAGTTATCAAGCATAAACATCTATATACATATAGGCATATATACACACATGTGTATTTACAATACAACCCAAACTCTAATCTAACAAATGATTGTGTGTGTGTGTGTGTGTGTGTGAGACCTGGAGATTACTGAATAGAGGTGAATTCTGAGATTAAAAACAGCAAACACTATCATGGTATACCACAATTTAATATAATATTTATATACATACATACAAAATAAGAAACTATATATATATATATATATTTTTATATATATATATATATATATATATAAATATAATATATATATATATATATATATATATATATATATATATAAATATATAAATATATATATATATATATATATATATATATATATATATATATATATATATATATATATATATATATATATATATATATATGTAGTTAAAAATATATATATTTTTAACTATATGTAGTTAAAAATATATATATATATATATATATATATATATATATATATATATATATATATATATATATATATATATATATATATATATATATATATATATATATACCAATGCTCAAATGAAAGATTGGCAATGGTTTGAGATAATTTAAAGAGTCAAAAATCTGGAATTAAATCCCCCTCGACCCATTCTCAACATATATGTATTAACAATGGGTTTCAACGGGGTTTTATATATATATATATATATATATATATATATATATATATATATATATATATATATATATATAAAATATATATATATATATATATATAGAAAGCATATATACTCATAAATGATGGAAAACTATGAAATAAATCCGAAAGTTGGTTCCCACAAATCCAAAACCATATATACGTACTAAAAACTCAGATTTTATAATCTAAAAAGCTGAAAATCAAAATATCGCATTTAAACTCAAAAATTCATATTAAAGAAAACACATTTTTCACACAACGACCCAAAATACAATATACACCAAATGAACCCGCGAAACTCGGCATACACGTTGGTCTCGACCCATGTGATGCGCTCTTATACTCTCGGGTTCGAAATCGTGTCCGTGTCGTGTCCACAGAACGCGTATCGAAATTTCCCGATACCGCGTGACAACGCGTGCGTTCTCGCTCGATTGAGTGCCGCACACACAACGAAAAGCCATGTGCTTGTGCACGTAGCTGGGGGGGGTCCTGGGATAGGTCTAGGACATGGCCACGCAGCGACACACCGCACCAAAGCGACGCACGCAGCCCCGCACCCATGTGCGGCCTGCTGTGCGCGCCCGCGCCCTCGTGCACACGGTTCCGCTCGCGTGGCTCGCTCGTCGGGCCACGCCACGACTCGGGGTTGGTTCCTCGGGTAGTCTAGGTATAGGTCAATGTGTCCCAGGTCCTGGAATGAGTCTTCGTTGCGTCGTGTGCGCGCACGAAGTACGTTTCAGCGACAAAAATCAGGCTGAATGTACAGTACGGCTGAACGGTGCACGCGCGATTTCTCCGCGCTCGCTCAACAAAATGCTATGAAATTTTACGAGCATGGGGGCAGAGGTTTCCCCCACATGCTCAAGAAATTTCACACAAAAATACGTCCTGTGCATCGAGAAACAACGCACGGACAGCAGGGCACGCACGGCCTCGTGCACGGGATCCGTGCACGTGCGTCCGTTGCCCGAAACGCCGCTGCAACGTTGTCAAAGCCAAATCCGTCTTCACAAAAGTTTATTAAAATAATATTATCTAAACATCCATGAAGACAGAATCGAAAAATAGCAACTTTCTATCCTAAGAGGCATTTCGTCGAACACGTGCCGTAAAGGACCGACACGTGTCCGATACCGCCATCAAACGAAGTCGAAATCCAACCAAATTTCGTAGGCAAGTCTAGGGCACCTATATGGATGCAAAAATGAAAGAAATTCTAGATTTACAATGGTAGATTAGGGTTTACCTATTGAGTGTCAAAAACTCAATGAATAGAGCCCCTCGGTTGTCGTGTCGGCCGATTTCCCTCAAGCGAAAGCCTCCGCCTCCTCGCTAGAAATGCTCCAGCAGATCCTCCTCTCCTCAACGAGTGCAATGGAGTTCATTTGGGAAGAAACAGACTTTGGATGAAGGAAAAAGAGTTTTGGAGAAGGGGATCTATTAGGATTTTCTTGTGGAGGCTCAAAACTTCACAAATGAATGCAAGGGGGAGGGGGTACTGCTGTTGGGCGGCCAGGACTAGGTCTCTAGGGGTTAGGGTTTCACTTGGGCCAACTCATTCTCAAGTAGAAATGGGCTCAAGTCGAAAAGGCTTAAAGGCTTGCATGCAAAAAGGCTAAAAATAAATCAATTAAAGCCTTAAAATAATCTAATACCTAAAATAAATTCTAAAAATAAAAATAACAATTCTAAGGCATGGTTAGGCCCCTATACATGCTCACTAAGGTTAAACCAGTTGCTAGCACAATCACAAGTCAACATATCTAAAAAATCACAGAAAAGCCAAAATGGCTAAAATGACTAAAATACCCTTCTATGAAAAAGTGGATGCTACAAGTCTACCCCCCTTAAAATAATTTCGTCCTCGAAATTAAAGACAATTGCATGATTAAGAAAGGACAAAATCATACCTCAAGACTGGAAAAGATAGGGGTATCGTTCGCGCATCTCATCCTCTCTCTCCCAGGTGGACTCTCCTGGAGATTGATGCTTCCAAGCTACGCGAACTAAGGGTATCGACTGGTTCCGTAACACCTTCTCCCGTCGGTCCAGAATCTCTACAGGCTGCTCTGGATAACTGAGAGTAGGTCCCACCTCAATCTCAGAATGGTCCAGTACATGGCTAGGATCTGCTACATACCGTCTTAACTGCGATACATGAAATACATTGTGGACTCCCGCTAAGGAAGAAGGCAAGTCCAGTCTGTATGACACGTCACCAACCCTTCTGCTGACAACGAAAGGTCTGACATAGCGTAGGCTAAGCTTCCCTCCTCCACCAAAATGAATAGTGCCTCGAGTCGGTGAAATCCTCAAGAATACCATATCTCCAACCTAGCACAAGCATGGTCTCAATTAACTAAACACAATCACACAATCAACAAAAACACAACCAACAAGATTCTAATCCTAAGTCTAAGCTATACCTCAAACTGCAAAGGTCTCCGGTGGCTGTCGGCCCAATGCCGCTGTCTGTCCTGCGCCACGCGAAGTCGATCCCTGATGAGCTTTACCTTCTCAGCTGCGTCCACAACCATCTCAGGTCCCAGTAAAGCTCGCTCTCCAACATCATCCCAAGACAAGGGAGTACGACATCTACGCCCGTACAATACCTCAAATCGTGACATACCAATGCTGGCCTGGTAACTATTATTGTATACAAACTCTACCAAGTGCTGGTGATCCTCCCATGATCCTCCAAAATCCAGAACACAAGTCCGCAGCATGTCCTCGAGAGTCTGAATAGTCCTCTCCGACTGTCCATCCGTCTGAGGGTGGTACATAATACTGAATTTGAGCTGAGTGCCCAAACTAGTCTGCAAACTCTGGCAGAAATGGGAAGTAAAGTGACTATCCCGATCCGAGACAATGCTCACCGGTCCGTGTATCCTGACAATCTGCCGCATATACAACTCCGATAGCTTCTTAGTAGACGTCTCCACTTTGAATGGCAAAAAGTGGGTCGATTTGGTTAACATGTCCACGATGACCCAAATCGCGTCTTTCTCTCCTGATAAATGCGATAATCCAGAAACAAAATCTATCGTAATGTGCTCCCACTTCCACTCCGGAATGGGCAATGGCTGCAACAGTCCTCCTGGCCTCTGCCTCTCTGCCTTAACCTGCTGACAGACTAGACACCTGGCTACAAAGTGTGCTACCTTCCGCTTCATTCCATACCACCATACATGCTCCTTCAAGTCTCTATACATCTTGTTGGCACCTGGATGCATGGTGTACTGAGAGCGATGAGCCTCCTGCATAACCTGCTCCCGAAGCTTTTCGCTAGGCACACACAGTCTGGAACCGTGCCTCAATATGCCATCCTTCGCAATGATGAACTCCACATCTGCCAATCCTGCTCGAACCTGCTCTCGGATACACCGCAGGGTAACATCGTCGAACTGAGCTGACTTGATCATCTCCATCAAGTCTGACTGAATCTGAAGGCCCCACATCTGCATCTGAACTCCTGGCACGATCACCTCGATCCCCAAACTCTCCAAATCTGCTAATAGGTGACGATCCATCGTCAAACACATAGCTACCGGATACCTACTCAAGGCATCGGCAACCACGTTGGCCTTCCCTGGATGGTACTGCAATGAAATGTCGAAGTCCTTCATCAACTCCAACCATCTGCGCTACCTCATGTTGAGCTCTTTCTGTGTAAACACATACTTTAAGCTCTTGTGGTCTGTAAAAATCTTCACACGCTCTCCGTATAGATAGTGCTTCCACAGCTTTAGAGCAAAGATAACCGTCGCCAACTCCAAATCATGGGTAGGGTAGTTCTTCTCATGCGGACGTAACTGCCTGGATGTATAGGCAATCACCTTCCCATGCTGCTACAAGACACAATCCAAATCCTTCCCTGAGGCATCACTGTAGATAGTGAACCCGCCTGATCCTGATGGTAATGTCAAAATCGGGGCTGTCGTCAGTCGCTTCTTCAACTCATCAAAAGTAACCTGACACTCCTCTGACCAGACAAACTCTGCGTCCTTCCGGGTCAGTCTAGTCAATGGCTCTGCAATCCGGGAGAAATCCTGAACAAACCTCCTGTAGTATCCTGCCAATCCCAAAAAGCTTCTGATCTCTGCGACTGAACTCGGTGCTGTCCACGCCTCAACTGCTCTGATCTTCTTCAGGTCGACTGAGATCCCATCTCCGGTCACCACATGACCTAGGAAATCAACTCGATCCAAGAAGAACTCACACTTCGAGAGCTTGTCGTACAGCTGCTCCTTCCTGAAAGTCTCCAGAACCACTCTCAAATGCTCCTTATGCTCCTCTGGGGTCTTCGAATACACCAAAATATCATTGATGAATACCACCACGAACTTGTCCAAGTAATGATGGAATACCTTGTTCATCAAGTTCATGAACACCGTCGGGGCGTTAGTTAACCCAAACGGCATCACCATGAACTCAAACTGGCCATACCAAGTCCTGAAAGCTGTCTTCGGAATATCCTCCTTCTTCACCTTCACCTGATGATATCCTGACCTCAGATCAATCTTAGAAAATACCTTCGCTCCGCTCAGCTGATCGAATAGGTCATCGATCCTCGGCAACGGGTACTTGTTCTTGATCGTGAGACTGTTGAGTGCCCTGTAGTCGATACACATCCGTACCGACCCATCCTTCTTCGGTACAAAGAGTACTGGCGTACCCCACGGTGAAGAACTTGATTGGATGAAGCCCTTGTCCTGCAACTCATCCACCTGCTTCTTCAGCTCTACAAGCTCATTGTTGTTCACTCTATAGACATGCTGAGATATCAGCTCTGTACCGGGTACCAAGTCTATAGAGAACTCTACATCCCTGTCCGGAGGCAACCCTGGCAACTCCTCCAGAAACACATCCATAAACTCAGCTATCAGTGGATGTGGCACGCTCTGCTCCTCTGCTGAAACCCCGCAGAAAACTCCGCTGCTCTGCTCTGACTCCCGTCTGGTGAACTCGAACTCTGGCTCTCCTAGCATACTGAATAGAACTCTACCCCCATGGCAATCTATACTGGCATGGTGCCTGCTCAAACAATCTATACCGAGTATAATATCGTAGTTCGGTAGTGACATCACGAGTAGACTCACATCCAGTTCTCGGCCTCCTAAAACTACTCTCCGATCCTTGCAAACATCACTGACGAGGATAATACCACCCCTAGTCGTGATCTTGTAAGTCCTAGGCAAAGGTTCAGAAGAAAGCTGGTGTCTAATGGCAAAAGATACAGACACGAAGCTATGGGAAGCACCCGAATCAAATAATACGAATACGGGAAAAGAGTCGATAAGAACAGAACCTGCTATCAGATCGCCTACTGCCTCGGTATCCTCTGCTGCCATGGCGAAAGTTCACCCCTGCTGGCCTCCTCTAGTCTGCTGCTGGTGCTGAACAAACTTCTGTTGCTGAGTCGGCAAGGGTCCCCTCTGCTGCTCTACTGGAGCCTTGGTTCCTGCTCCCTGTCCCTTACGTCAGAAAGCCTCAGGACACTCCCTCAACTGATACTCTGATGAACCACAGAGTAGGCACTTGCCTAGCCTCTTCTTGTACTCACTCCACCGGTGCCCTGGCTTCTTACAGAAGTCACAAGTGGTGGCCTGCTGCTGTCTCGGTGCCTGCTGACCCTGTCTCTGCTGTGCCTGCTGGAACGGCCTCTGCTGCTGGAAGGACCTCTGCTGATGCTGCTGCTGAAAATAGGGCTTTTTGGCCGGTCCTCCACTGCCACCGGCTGTATGGAAATTACGACCTCTCTTCTGCTTCAGCTCCAGATCATCTTCTGCTGCCATTGCTCCCATCAAAATCTCCTCGAATGTAGCATTCATGTTGCTCTTGGTTAAGGACTTGACTTCCTTAACCAAACCCTTCCTGAATCTCCTAGCCTTCGCTGTCTCGCTAAGGCCCTCCACAAATCTGCTCAAGCGATAGAACTCTCCGGCGTACTCCTCTATAGTCTGGTTTCCCTGAACCAGGTTCTCAAACTGCGTCTCCAACGCGCCAAGTACAGTATCAGGGAAGAACTTCTCCTTGAAAAGCTTCTTAAAAGCCTCCCAAGTTTGCCCCGTAGTACCAACCCTGGGATCGGTCTGGTACCAAGTACGGGCAAGGTCCTGCATCATGCTGCCCGCTGCTTCCACCTGGAGTCTAGCCGGTATCTCTGCGAGACGAAACATCTCCTCTATGTGCTCGATCCAGTCGTCCGCGTAAAGGATACCCTCCGTACCCTTGAAGTCCCGCGGCCTCATCTTCGGGAAATCCTGAATACCTGGAGTCCTCGGCTGGTATGGCTGAATCTGCCCTTCTTGGGGTTGGACAGTCACCTTCTCCACTGCCACCATCGCTAACTGGTGGGCATTATCAATGCCCTGCCTCATGTCCTCTGCCTGGCGTCGCTGCATCTCCATCATCTGCTGCATGAAAGCGAAACATTGTGCCGTATCAACTGTCTCCTGGGGCAGTGGTGGTAGCATCCCCTGAACTCCTGGGGTAGTCCTCGGAGATGGTGGAGGAGCACCCCCAAAAGTAGCAGATGGGTCCACCTGAGCTGGAACAAGAGGTACTGTGGTCCCTGGGGCCTGCTGAGTCAGACGAGAAGTAGCAGACCTCTCAGTGGTATCCCTAAGACCAGAGCGCTGCGATCGTGTCTCCACCATCCTGAAGACAGATCAAACAAGGAATTAATTACTGAAAAAGAAGCAAAATTATCAAAGGAGGACACTTGTTTTCAAAAGGAGACAATTAACAGCAAGAATTGATAAGAGTTTTTTCTAATGTGATTGAGTACCTTAACTTATATTTTATATCCTACTGCAGGCTGTAATGATACTCTAGTTCGAGTACCACTACGAATCATACTAGTTTTGATTGGGACTGACCTGCATGGGCCACCACTAAAAACGTGTCACGACCCGCACCCAGTGAAAGGGCACGAGAAGTGAATACGCCCAGCCTACGCCGCAGTGTCGGCGGTAGAACGTTGTCCTGAGTCACCATATCTAACACAGTCTAGAATAAGCTCCGAATGGAGAGTAAATAATAAGTAACCCAATCACAACACTAAGATGGAATAGAAGAGGAAATCACAAGAGAGTCACAACATAAATAGAAGTCTAGATGTAAACCATCAGAAAGCTAAACTCAAGTACAACTCATAATGTCTCAAATAGAAAGACAATAAATACTAAGTCTCAGCTAGACTATGGGCAAGTCCTCAGCGACTGCTGGATCCTCCTGAGGGTCCACGTCACCAGTGTCATCTAAGCCAATGCCATAATAAGTAGGGCAGAACTCTTCATCATCACCTGTAAAATTTTCAACATATCCAGTCAGGACGGAACGAGCACATATCTCTCACAACAGTTCATATCAGGATTGGACATATAAAGCAAGCTATAGAAAACTATACATGAATCGCTGTAAAGAAAGTCAACAAGAGAGAGAGACTATAAAATGAGATATAATATGATAAATAGAGAAATGTAACCATCTACGTAATTTAGAGCATGAATTGGTTATGTAAACGGTTTGGGTTGCACATGGATACAGCTATGGAGTTGCACATGGATACCTACTGGGGATAATGATCACATAACTAACTACACTCTCCCTGCCCCCAATCAATACACAAGGATCAAGACATGATATATTATTGCACATGGATAACAACTACTTTATACATAGGGCTCATATGGTCATGAGTGTACATGAATAACACATGAGTACACATGGATAAATATGAATACATGGAGTACATAATAGCCATAATAAAGTACATGAACATGATATACTCGATGTATCTGTCACGCCCCGCTCCCGTAGGAGCGATCGTCCTCGCTAAGGCGTGATGCCGCACGGGCCTAGGTTGCGCCCGTGCAAGGCCAAGTCCAGAAACGGCCGATTTGAGCTAGGCCACAGAGTCGCACAGAGTGTCCCCCATTTGCAGTGGAAAGTAAATGAACACAAGTTGAAGCGAATTCAAGTTCTTTATTGATATTCAAGAAGTTTACAGGCAGCGCTAGGCCGATATTACAAATCGCTCAAGCTCTCTCTCTCTGAAACATAAAAGGCGTGCCAAGTGGCTTACAAGATGGAATGATTCATGGCAATGTTTCGATACATTATGTCCTGTATAGAGTGCTTCAGCTTCTTGCAACGTTCCAAGGCCCCAGAGTTGGCTCGGCGCCTTAGCACGTTCGATGGAAGCTCCGTACCCGTCGGCGTCTCCTGCATCCTACAAGCAGACTGTGGGGTTATCAGTATATTGTTATGCACTGGTGGAGAGCTCGCCCAAAATGCTATCATTACCAAACACGTTATATTAACTTTTGTGCACCGTCTATCATTCATTGTCTTTCTAATCTTGCCTTAGGATCATTTTCATGGCATATCTCATAGCCTATCTCGTATTGCCAAATATAAGTGTCGTATGGAAATACATGCACGACTTATCCATACTTACCGTCCGTCCTTCCCTGTCTAAAGTAAACCAAGTTAGTCAACAATTCATAAGGAATAACTTAACGTGTCTCATGTAAACTTTCAATATCAAGAGCGTGTCCCTGCCTCGGGTACTAGCGCGTCGTAGGCACGTTCTCTAACTCATTTGCATGAAGCACTCTTTGTTATTTGGTGTGATACGTTTCAAGCCGTTCAGTAGGCGCTTGTTCATTTAACTTAGACTACTTTGATTTCAATGCAAGGACTTGCACGTGGATAGCCACCAGCAAAGTCCACTTAATCTATATGTACCGGTCGCTGGCTTTACGAGCCATTTTGGACATTTCTCCTTAGTATTTCTCAACTTAGCGTAGGGTGATGGCAGGTACACCCCATTAAGTCTCTTGAAATACCATGCACTTACGTCTCCCGGCGCCCAAGCCCGCACCCAGGCAGCCTGTAAGCCCCGACTTTTGATTCCGCCTAGGCCGGCCACGGTATACTCCACACAACGTCCGTGCCGCAGAATCACTGCACGGCCACGGTATTTCTCCCCATCGCCCGTGTCGTTTGTCCACGACCATTTCGTATTAACTTGACATTTTAAACTTAGCGGCTATCTCCGAGCCGTAGGCTAACCCTTAGCCATAATGCGTTATCGACCAGGTTGGCGTCCGTGCAGTGCGGGTAGCGAGCCCCGTTGCACGTGCCCGTCACACCTGTCGCTAACCATTCTTTCCTTTCTTATCTTTCATGTATTCTTTCTTTTCTTTCTTTCTTTTACTTGTTCGTTCGTTCATCGATTCATTCACGTATTCATTCATTCATTCATTTATTCGTTAATTCATTCATTCACGTATTACGCAACTCCCAGTGCGGGAGTCGCCTTGGCGACCTATCGGTCCCATAGTCTTTCAATGTTGCTTATACTCTACTCAGAATGACTATGTTGATAGTTCCCATTTCATTGTTGTAACCCATTCATTGTTTCATTGTTGGCCGCATAAGGAACATAAACGTAAGCTTGTGCCTTAGCACGAGCGTAGAGCGCGGTGCAAGAGTTCTCGTATTTTCTATATTCTTTTCCATATTCTATACAAGCATACAAGATGGGATTATTCCCTTAGCTAGGTGCGTTGAGTCATTTATTAGCATATGCGGGGTTATCGCCTAGCGATTCTCGTGATAGTGTCTGCATTGTTATGTGTCTAGGCTAAGCAAAGACGGGTTCATCGGAGCCACCCACCTTAGCGATGTTCGCATCGGCCGAGCGATACTCCGAGCGCACCTTTGAAAGTCTAAGTCTGGATTCATCTTGACGGGCCAATGTAAGCCTCGTATCGATTCTTCATCAGATCGATGCCAACTCTTCGGGTCGACGGCTCGTTTGAGTCGATGCACTTGTCGTTTGAATCGGCGTTCCGCTAGGGCGGAGCGGGTCATTACATAATACACCACTCAAAATAAGTCTTGTCCTCGAGACTTCCTGAGTGCAGGTCATCCTACCATTCCTTAACTCGTGTCGTCGTGTTTCTTAGACAAGTCTATCGAACGGCTCTATCGTTCGATGGCATCGAACTGTACTCGATACCTTTCCAAGTTCCGTGTCTACATACGTTTGGTCGATTTTATTGAATAACTTTTCCTTCATTTTTAGAGTTGATGGTACTTATTCAATTCAAGCGTTTCTTCGACTTGGTTGCTATTTCGACGTGTCATGGGACTGAAATGGTCGTACGAGGCACGTTGTAATTCGTTAAATACGAGGGTCGTAGGCTGAGGCAAACTCACTTTCGTTTATCTCGGTCATTGAGATGACCCGATTCGCTTTTCAAGCGTTCTTGTCCACGAAATCAGTATAATTTCTTCTTAGTGGGGTCGACCAAGTCTAAGTAATTTCCGTCCAATTCAAGACTAAGTATTGCACTATCGTCGAGCATATCTTCCTATCAATGGTTCAATTCGTTATACCAACTTTTACTTTCACGATATCGATTCCATATCATTCGCTTGTTTAGGGCCAATCTTGGTGTCGTTCACGCACACTCCGCTCACACGTTTCTTCAATTCCGAGCCACGTTCGTACTAGTATCATTCCTTTCTTTTAATACGATTCCAAGTTCTCGACACTCTTCCATTCCTCAAGTCTCGTTTGGAATTCAATGTGTCACTTGGTTAGATCGTGCACGCATTCTAGGCGTCCCCAAAATACATGCATTCACCAAACTGTGTGATAGAGAATTCATCATTCTCACTCGAGTCGCATCGTACACATACTCCGGCGTCCCTGAAATATATGCATGTCAGCCGAGTCTCGTGAGCAGGGTTTCCTATATTCATGATTCATGCTATCCATCCATGCTAATCCTCAAGATCAATCTTTCGATTGCTAACAATTGAAACAGGGTGTCTCGCCTAACCGCTAGGCTATTTTTTTTAGGCTAAGTCAATGTCAGGATTGGAATCATAGTTCCCCAACAATAATGCCAACACTGACCCCAATCCTAGGGTCAAACCAAAGTCGATAGTACGGTAGGTTTTCTATCCAAGCTCGCGATACTCAGATTTCTAAACATCGAGCACGATCACCTATTCGCATCAATGTATTCGTTGCGCATATTCGAATCCATTAAATCACCCAATCGACATATTTCACATATCCATTCTAACCAATTCATATATTCGATCACCAGGTCATCCAGCTCGACAATACATTGCGTTCCAATCTCACGCGAGTCCGATCATCCACGGTAGTTCATGAATCACCATACAATACTCCCGCAGAATAATCATTCTTATCGGGACGTAACTCTTGTTTGAGTTTAGACTAACTCATTCTCGATACGCAGATTGGACCTACTCAATCCTTAAGTTCAATCATCAAACACACTGATTCATTCTCGAGTTTACCTTCGCGTCAAACCACAAGTCGAAGCAATCAAATTGCCACGCCATCCAAGTTCAATCACTCCCGCTGTATGAATCACCATATCAGCGCTCACGCGGAGTGATCGTCCTAATCCGGCGTGACGCATATGCGAGGCTGGAGTTGCGCTCGTATAAGACAAGAACGTCAACGTTGTGGTTGTCAACGAAGCAAATCCAAGCATTCTCATTTTCATCCAAGCCAAATCAATTCGACTGTCTGACCGTCATGCGTTCAACTAGAAAATTCTCGAGCCAAGTCTATCTTTTCTTCGACACATTTTTAACATCCCAAGTATAGCATCCAACGGAACAATGACATTTGCACGATCGTCATTCGCCGAGTCAGAGTACCCCCGAGTTATCGCATATCGGTCTTTGATACGTCTCAATACCATCGACGATATGCGTAACCTGACGATCTTCCTTTGCAACCAATTTCGAGTCGTGCGTTGATGCTGTCGTCCGAGTTGGATATTCCACAATCTTCTCAATATTCAAGATCAAGTTTGATCGCTATTCCTCAAGCTCGTTTCAAGATCGTTATTCAAAACTCAAGTCACAATTCATTTGAATCTATCTGAAATCGTACGCACGATCCTCTAAGTTTCCTCGGTCAAGACCATTCATTTTCATTCATCGTTCTGAACCATTTTCTAACTCGCGTTGCCCATTGACAAGTTGTCCAGCGATATCTCGTTCGGGACTTTTGAAGTCACGGCCAACTAAGCGTGACACGTTCTAAGACTTTGCGCGATCGCATCGCTTGCCGACATACTCGTACGATCCGTAAATCCTTTAGTCTCGCTCGAACAATTTCTATGACGTCCATACACCACTCAGGGTTCGAGTCACTCGACTAGTCGTCGACACTCATTCTTATTCTTCTCCGAACCTATCACATACACCACTCGGATTCAAGCCATACGATCTAGTCCTCAATCACGTTCGCGTTATGCGCTAAGACATCCTTCAGATTCGTTCGACGAATCTCTAGCGTAATCGCTCACGTCGCCTCGACGTATTAAGTCGTTCGCATTAATCCTCAAAATCCAAGCCAATCTTTTCAGGTACGCCTAAGCGTTAACTCGATAGCGTTCCTATCGATAGACACTCAAAGTGTATCTCCGTTCTCGATCGAGCGATACTTGATATCGCTCGCAACCCGATTGCACCAGAAGTCGAGGTGCGCAACACGCGGACTAAGTTGTGCCGCATAACCATCTCATATGGACTATATCCCGAGTTTGCATGCTCAATTTCTAGCGTCATCGTAGGACTAGTTAGGCACGCACGCGACATGTTAACTTAGCATGTGTTCTCTATCGAGTCAAGTTTAACATCGTTCGGCACAAAGGCCTTCGCCTATCGATCCCGTTCAACCGAGTACTTGTACGAGCTTTTGAAAATATTACTTATTGTATGGAACATCCCAAGGCACAATGAGAGAGAGCGTACACTTCTTTTTCCAACGACGAGCTTTCAAAACTGAGAAATCGACGTGAAGTCCAAGAACGTAAAGCCGTGCTCTGATACCAATCTGTCATGCCCCGCTCCCGTAGGAGCGATCGTCCTCGCTAAGGCGTGATGCCATACGGGCCTAGGTTGCGCCCGTGCAAGGCCAAGTCCAGAAACGGTCGATTTAAGCTAGGACACAGAGTCGTACAGAGTGTCTCCCATTTGCAGCGAAAAGTAAATGAACACAAGTTGAAGCGAATTCAAGTTCTTTATTGATATTCAAGAAGTTTACAGGCGGCGCTAGGCCGATATTACAAATCGCTCAAGCTCTCTCTCTCTCTCTGAAACATAAAAGGCGTGCCAAGTGGCTTACAAGATGGAATGATTCATGGCGATGTTTCGATACATTATGTCCTGTATAGAGTGCTTCAGCTTCTTGCAACGTTCCAAGGCCCCAGAGTTGGCTCCGCGCCTTAGTACGTTCGATGGAAGCTCCGCACCCGCCGGCGTCTCCTGCATCCTGCAAGCAGACTGTGGGGTTATCAGTACATTGTTATGCACTGGTGGAGAGGCTAGCTCGCCCACAATGCTATCATTACCAAACATGTTATATTTACTTTTGTGCACCGTCTATCATTCATTGTCTTTCTAATCTTGCCTTAGGATCATTTTTATGGCATATCTCATAGCCTATCTCGTGTTGCCAAATACAAGTGTCGCATGGAAATACATGCACGACTTACCCATACTTACCGTCCGGCCTTCTCTGTCCAAAGTAAACCAAGTTAGTCAACAATTCATAAGGAATAACTTAACGTGTCTCATGTAAACTTTCAATATCAAGAGCGTGTCCCTGCCTCGGGTCCTAGCGCGTCGTAGGCACGTTCTCTAACTCATTTGCATGAAGCACTCTTTGTTATTTGGTGTGATACGTTTTAAGCCGTTCAGTAGGCGCTTGTTCATTTAACTTAGACTACTTTGATTTCAATGCAAGGACTTGCACGTGGATAGCCACCAGCAAAGTCCACTTAATCTATATGCACCGGTCGCTGGCTTAACGAGCTATTTTGGACATTTCTCCTTGGTATTTCTCAACTTAGCGTAGGGTGATGGCTGGTACACCCCGTTAAGTCTCTTGAAATACCCTGCACTTACGTCTCCCGGTGCCCAAGCCTGCACCCAGGCAGCCCGTAAGCCCCGACTTTTGATTCTGCCTAGGCTGGCCACGGTATACTCCACACAACGCCCGTGCCGCAGAATTACTGCACGGCCACGGTATTCCCCCCATCGCTCGTGACGTTTGTCCACGACCATTTCGTATTATCTTGACATTTTAAACTTAGCGGCTATCTCCGATCCGTAGGCTAACCCTTAGCCATAATGCGTTATCGACCAGGTTGGCGTCCGTACAGTGCGGGTAGCGAGCCCCGTTGCACGTGCCCGTCAACCTGTCGCTAACCATTCTTTCCTTTCTTATCTTTCATGTATTCTTTCTTTCTTTCTTTCTTTCACTTGTTCGTTCGTTCATTGATTCATTCACGTATTCATTCATTCATTTATTCGTTGATTCATTCATTCATGCATTACGCAACTCCCAGTATGGGAGTCGCCTTGGCGACCTATCGGTCCCATAGTCTTTCAATGTTGCTTATACTCTACTCGGAACGACTATGTTGATAGTCTTCCCATTTCATTGTTGTAACCCATTCATTGTTTCATTGTTGGCCGCATAAGGAACATAAATGTAAGCTTGTGCCTTAGCACGAGCGTAGAGCGCGGTGCGAGAGTTCTCGTATTTTCCATGTTCTTTTCCATATTCTATACAAGCATACAAGATGGGATTATTCTCTTAGCTAGGTACGTTGAGTCATTTATTAGCATGCGCGGGATTATCGCCTAGCGATTCTCGTGATAGTGTCTGCATTGTTATGTGTCTAGGCTAAGCAAAGACGGATTCATCGGAGCCATCCACCTTAGCGATGTTCGCATCGGCCGAGCGATACTCCGAGCGCACCTTTGAAAGTCTAAGTCTGGATTCATCTTGATGGGCCAATGTAAGCCTCGTATCGATTCTTCATCAGGTCGATGCCAACTCTTCGGGTCGACGGCTCATTTGAGTCATTGTACTTGCCGTTTGAATCGGCGTTCCGTTAGGGCGGAGCGGGTCATTACAGTATCCGAAGGGATAACATCGCATGAAAAGATCCATAGGATACTAATCCGTGTGAACATCGTGTCAGCATCAAGTATACTAGTCTATAACAAGAGAACATATCCAAAGAAGTATGAAAAGATCAGAGAATGTACTCGCTTGGCAAACTGAACTGCTGATGATGAAGTGTAGCTAAACTGGGACAATGTAAACCTATTTAAAGTATACACATGTCACAACCAAGTCTAAAATATTAAAAGAAATAGCTACAATGCAAGACTACATGCTTCTAGGTCCATTTTGGTCAAAGTCAACCCTCAGTCAACTCTGGTCAAACCTGGTCAACGCTGGTCAAACCTGGTCAAACCTGGGTCAACTAGTCCGTCTACTAATTTCTAGGTCATACACAAAATTCTAGGTCATTTGGAGTTCGTTTGAGTTGAATTGGATCAAGTTTGACCCAAAGTTGACTTTTGTCAATTTGGTCAACTTGTCGGCCAATTCGACTAAACTAGGCTCAAAATGATAAACCAAATCTGTCCTAGGACTCCTATAGTCATATACACAACTACAATCTATTCTAAGAGAGTTATCAAGCATAAACATCTATATACATATAGGCATATATACACACATGTGTATTTACAATACAACCCAAACTCTAATCTAACAAATGATTGTGTGTGTGTGTGTGACCTGGAGATTACAAAATAGAGGTGAATTCTGAGATTAAAAACAGCAAACAATATCATGGTATACCACAATTTAATATAATATTTATATACATACATACAAAATAAGAAACTACATACATACATATATATATATATATATATATATATATATATATATATATATATATATATATATATATTTATATATATATATATATATATATATATATATATTTGCAATAAAGATGATTTTATTGAAGGAAAGAAACAGAGCATACAGGGGCCGGGTCCCAACACCCGTAGTAAACCCAAACCAAAACAGAAACAATCGGGCGTGGGGCCCGCTCCAAAAACCAAAATTCAAACAAGGGAATGGGGGGGCACGTGGCGGTCAAGCCCGCGACCCGAGGGGTCTGATCCACGTGCGGGGGCACGAGGCCCACAGAGGGGGGCGTAGGGCCCGAGGCGCTGGGCCGGGTTCGGGGCCGGAGAGCAAGGCGCGGAGCCCGAGGAGTCTCGGGGCTCCCGTCTCTAGCCAGAGGAGGGAGGGGAAGAGGCGGGGAGCGGATAGGTAGAATGAGGGGTTCAACACTCCCGCTGGGGGAAGGGAGATGCGGGCTGCGGAGGAGCCAGCGCTGGTGGGCGATCCGGCGCCACCGGGGGGAGAAAAAACACCACCTCCGGGGGAGGAGGACGCAGGCGGCGGAGGAGCCTGCGCAGGTGGAGGCGCTGGGGGTGGTGGGGCTCCGGAGGAGGAGGACTCCGGCGGAACACAGTGGGGGCTACGAATAGGTAGAATGAGGCGGCGACTGGGGGTCGTGCCTCGGTTGGAGGGACGGAGGGGGAGGAGGGATCCTCCGGGAGGAGCAGGGACCAGGGCCTGGTCCGAGGAGGGGGGACTGACGAGGAGGAGGGGAGAGAGCTGATCCGTAGGAGCCACGTAGGGCGGGGACGGCCGGAGGGGGGAGCCGCTTCGGCCAGAGCGCCGAGGGTGGAGCACCGCGGTCAGGAGCGCTAGGGGTAGCGTCTCGCTCCCAGAGAGAGGAGGGCCGCCTCCGCCTGGGGATGGACGGAGACCCAGACCCACCGCGAGGTGGCTGGATGTAGCCAGTAAGCGCCGGCCGAGGAAGAGGAGGACGGAGCAGAGGCGAAGGCGGAGGGGGCAGCTGCCGAGACGGAGAGGGGCGGAAGGGAGGCTCTCTGCCGCGACGGAGGGAGGAGCCGGAGGGGAAGGGAGGGGGACGGCTGACGGGGCCGCAACCAAGGATAACAGAGGCGCTACGAGTAGGGAGTGAGGGTGGGGGAGGAGGTCTCCGGCCACGGCGGCGGGGAAAGGAAGTGTCGGAGTAAAGACAGCATCCGTGGCGGAGGGAGCCACGGAGGCGAAGACCACCGGGAAGGCGGGGGGAGGTGGGAACGATGTGGTCTCCACGCGGGGAACTGGGAGGCGACTCGAGGGGAGGAGGGCGGAGGGGGAGGACGAGCCCGGAGGAGGGTGTGGCACGGCGGAGGGGATGGCGACTGAAAGGAGATGTAGGCTGGGGCCGAGGATGGAGGGGCCCGGATCCGGCGGAGGGCGCCGCGCGCGGTGACGCCCGCGACGCCAAGGACGTCTGCGATGCCGATGAAGTGGAAGACGGGGGGGTGAGCCGCCGCACGTCGGGCAGACGCCGGGCGGTAGCGCCGGAGGAGAAGCGACTCCCCATGGGGATGACGACCAGGAGGCGCCTGGCCAACCGCAGAGCGCTGGGGGGCCGGGAAGAGGGGGGGCCTCGCAAGGCTGCGGGGCGCCGGGGAGCCGCCGGCCGCCAGCCTAGCGCGGGAAGCGACGAGGCTCTTCCCCAAGGGATCCAAGCCCAGTGGCCAGCCATTATATATATATATATATATATATATATATATATATATATATATATATATATATATATACAAATGCTCAAATGAAAGATTGGCAATGGTTTGAGATAATTTAAAGAGTCAAAAATCTGGAATTAAATCCCCCTCGACCCATTCTCAACATATATGTATTAACAATGGGTTTCAACGGGGTTTTAGATATATATATATATATATATATATATATATATATATATATATATATATATATATATATATATATATATAAAATATATATATATATATATATATATATATGTATGTATGTATACACAGCTATATAGAAAGCATATATACTCATAAATTATGGAAAATTATGAAACATATCCGAAAGTTGGTTCCCACAAATCCGAAACCATATATACGTACTGAAAACTCAGATTTTATAAGCCAAAAAGCTGGAAATCAAAATATCGCATTTAAACTCAAAAATTCATATTAAAGAAAACTCATTTTTCACACAACGACCCAAAATGCAATATACACCAAACGAACCGGCGAAACTCGGCATACACGTTGGTCTCGATCCACGTGATGCGCTCGTATACTCTCGGGTTCGAAATCGTGTCCGTGTCGTGTCCACAGAACGCGTATCGGAATTTCCCGATACCGCGTGACAACGCGTGCGTTCTCACTCGATTGAGCGCCGCACACACAACGAAAAGCCCCATGCTTGTGCACGTAGCTGGGGGGGTCCTGGGGTAGGTCTAGGACACAGCCACGTAGCGACACACCATGCCAAAGCGACGCACGCAGCCCCGCACCCGCGCAAAGCCTGCTGCACGCGCGTGCGCCCTCGTGCACGCGGTTCCGCTCTCATGGCTCGCTCGTCGGGCCACGCCACGACTCGGGGTTAGTTCCTCGGGTAGTCTAGGTATAGGTCAATGTGTCCCAGGTCCTGGAACGGGTCTTTGTTGCATCGTGTGGGCGCACGAAGTCCGTTTCAGCGACAAAAATTAGGCTGAATGCACAGTGCGACTGAGTGGTGCACGCGCGATTTCTCCGCGCTCGCTCAACGAAAAGCTGTAAAAATTTACGAGCATGGGGACAGAGGTTGCCCCTACGTGCTCAAGAAATTTCACACAAAAATATGGCATGTGCATCGAGAAACAACGCACGGACAGCAGGGCACGCACGGCCTCGTGCACGGGATCCGTGCACGTGCGTCCGTTGCCCGAAACGCCGCTGCAACGTTGTCAAAACCAAATCCGTCTTCACAAAAGTTTATCAAAATAATATTATCTAAACATCCATGAAGACAGAATTGAAAAATAGCAACTTTCTATCCTAAGCGGCATTTCGTCGAACACGTGCCATAAAGGACCGACACGTGTCCGATACCGCCATCAAACGAAGTCAAAATCCAACCAAATTTTGTGGGCAAGTCTAGGGAACCTATATGGATGCAAAAATGAAAGAAATTCCAGATTTACAATGGTAGATTAGGGTTTACCTATTGAGTGTCAAAAACTCAATGAATGGAGCCCCTCGGTTGTCGTGTTGGCCGATTTCCCTCAAGCAAAAGCCTCTGTCTCCTCGCTAGAAATGCTCCAGCAGATCCTCCTCTACTCGACGAGTGCAACGGAGTTCATTTGGGAAGAAACGGACTCCAGATGAAGGAAAAAGAGTTTTGGAGAAGGGGATCTATTAGGGTTTCCTTGTGGAGGCTCAAAACTTCACAAATGAAGGCTAGGGGGAAGAGGTACTGCTGTTGGGCGGCCAGGACTAGGTCTCTAGGGGTTAGGGTTTCACTTGGGCCAACTCATTCTCAAGTAGAAATGGGCCCAAGTCAAAAAGGCTTAAAGGCTTGCATGCAAAAAGGCTAAAAATAAATCAATTAAAGCCTTAAAAATAATCTAATGCCTAAAATAAATTCTAAAAATAAAAATAACAATTCTAAGGCATGATTAGGCCCTTATACATGCTCACTAAGGTTAAACCAGTTGCTAGCGCAATCACAAGTCAACATATCTAGAAAATCACAGAAAAGCCAAAATGGCTAAAATGACTAAAATACCCTTCTATGAAAAAATGGATGCTACACTAGGAGTCCCTTATACAAATTTATCGATGGGTAGTCTAGACCATACAATTTAGATGGAGATTTATTAATTTTGATAGTTTGTCAGATTCCCATAGGTACACTACTACCTCTTGATATGACAATATGATCCAACGTGGATAGATTATTCGCTTGGTGAGACAGGGCTTCATAGAGTTAATGACCTAACCTTGATAAATTGTTCGCTTCCTTCTCTTTGCGTCTTAGATATCATCCTCTTATCTTAGTCCGAATTGTCTATTTAGTTCCTATTTTGCCCTAAGAATTAATTTTTTAATAATTTCTGCGTATGTTATCCATATACGAACCTTGAATTAGTTTCGATTCCAAGATTTTCTTCGACGGTTTGAATACACATGAAATAGATACTAGAATGTTTGTATTTCTTTGTCTTCAGTTATTTCCTCCCTGTTCAATCTTTTATTGTAAGGGTTGTGACTGATAGGACAAATACTTACGTTTTATTTCATAGTCAACTTGTTTGAATCTCTAGAAGCTCATGAATTCTTACCGATATAGTTAAATGAATGTTAGTTAACTCATAATGGCAGGACAGCAGCGCACTGCCGCCATTTATTTGAATTATAGAGACTATGGATTCACTGCAGCCAGCAGCGCACTGGCAAGACACGACCCCTAGAGTTGAAATTAGTTTAAGAAAATATAGGTTATAGAATATTGCTAAAACTATGGCTAGTGGTCCTCTTTGATCGTAGTTACCCTGGTGTCGAGATAAAGTAGAGTATCTGATAGCATATCACATCTGAATCACGGAACCAAGAGTTTACCACCGTCCGAGTATACGGGCGAGGCATAATTCTCGGTAAAATGACTTCAGACGTGATTACATATTTAGGATACTATAGAGGATAGGAAAATATCCTGTGTGTCCCATAAGATCCAAATCCAATACTAGTAAAAGTTCTGTAAGTTGGATAGCATGTCTCCTGACCTGGCATTCCGTGGTCCTTGTGATCTATTGACGAGAAAATTGACTGACACTAACAGGTTTACTCCGAATAAAGAATTCAGAGGTCCATAACCCAGTAGACGACCAATGCCTCATGGATAAGCAGGTAGTAGGAAGACAGTATAAGCAAGGTTTGATTCTCTTAAAACTCGAACTACTTATGCCTCCTTTCAAAAATCTAGCATACTTGTATTTTGACTATCTTGACCAATGTTGCTATTACAACCTAGTTTTGCAAGCTCACTCTGTTCTCGAGCTTGATTCAAGACACATCTTTAGTGGAGACGCCTACTAACATATTGTCTAATCAGAATCGATGTATTACGGTCTGATCAACCGTAGTGCACCCGGTTCGCTCTCCCTCTGATTTATCTACGTAGATTGAGACGTAGATGTCTCTAGGATCTCATCCGTGACTGCATTGACAATTCCTCTTGAATTATACATTCGCCTTCGAATCACGTAATTGCATTCAGTGACATCTCCCTTGAACTCTTTATGGTTTTTGTCTTTTACTGATTTGGAAAGACGGAAGCTCGTAATTGGTAGAGAGATACAGAGTATCCCCTATGGCTATGGTAGTTGTATACACAAGTGTAGTTACCATCAGCCAGCCATGTGACTAGAACCTGTCTTGAGTTACTCATTCTCCTCTCGACCCTCAAACTACTATTGGGACCTTCTATCCATATGAATTTGAGAATGATTAGGGTTTTACCCTTAGTCAAATGCCAACCTAGGAGACTATATATCCTCAAGAAACAAATATTGTGAGTCTCTAATTATTTGCTTGAAGCTCGCTTTAACTAGCAACTTTTAAGCCTTAATCCGTCCCCTTGTACTCTATTTTTATGGTACGACTTTCAGGTAAAAAGGACTAGCTATAACCCTTACCATAATACTGGTAAACCTCCCGACTACAATTAGAGGCTCAACCTCGACTCAAACCCTTCGACCTAATATATGGATGTGATCTACTCAAAGCCCACTACGCCCATGTTCCTAGTGTGCCACTCAATTGTGTCTTCTCGTGCTACTTAAACACAAAAGTCACGGAAGACGCATCTTCAAAGCTTACAGAACCTATTTAACCAATCTGACAGGCAACTAGCTCAACCACTTGGAAGGAATCCTATTCTAGGTTATCTTAACCTAGTAGAAATAGTTTTATCATTGGGATCATGTCCAGTCCATATAGATTGAAGTCCAAGGTTCATCCAACCGATGACTGATGCCAAATTAGGGAATCCATTAAGACCCAGTAAAATCCATCCATTCATACCACCATATTTGGGCTATAAAAACCGAACTACTTGAAATAGGTCCCTATACCTATTATGTAGTCTCCACCTCTTAGAATGTGAGGTCATCCGTAACCCTTATTTCATCTACCTGGAAGTCGCGATACGACCTTGTATTGTATTTTATCCCTTGCTCGTGTGTTTAAATAACTACGAAAAAGATCACAACCTTGACTTCTCAAATTCCGTTCCATTATGGAACCTTGTTCGAATTAACTTCGAGAACGAAATTTCTGTATTGCACGGATTGCAAGCTTCTATAAGAAACGAAGGGTTCTTCGAGTTAGCAAGTGACTGGGCTAGAGTAGCCCACTCTAGCAAATAAGTCAGGGGTTTATAAACTTTCTTTCTGTCTACATCATTAGATACGCTCTACCGCTCTGGAAACTTCATATTCGCTCTCGATTATTTTTTTTCTTATCTTCCTGTCCTTCCTATTGTAGAGTGACGAATGGTCATGCTTATTAAATTTTACCAATATTTCTTAGCTACTTGTGTAAATTTGTTGCTTGTTAGATTTTGGTTGGTTGATAGATAGAAGAGGATTATAGAGGCCAAAAGCAGTAGATATCTATTTGTAGCAATTTAGCAAGTAGTTGGAAGATTATAAAGTTTTAGTGACATAGCTTTGAGGGAGTAGTGTCAAGTTGTAAAATGGCCCGGGCGGCCCGGTGCCCGGCCCGAGCCCGCCCGGCCCGCCGCCCTATTAGCCCGGCCCGGCCCGCGACGAAGCCCGGACCGGCCCGGCCCCCCCTGTCCCAGTGGTCCGGGTCGGGCCTCCCCCTCCGAGCCCAAGCCCGGCCCGGCCCGGACCGGAAAAATTTTTTTTTTTTTTTTAAATGCTAACGTTAGGCCCGGTAGGCCCGGCCCGGTAGGCCCGAACCGGCCCGGCCCGGTCTAGCCCGGTCTGAACCGGTTTTAATTTTTTTTTTTTTTTGAATTGGAGGGGGTATTTTACCAAAATACCCCCATAATATAGATGTTATTAAAACGTTGGAGGGGTATTTTGGTCATTTTCAAGAAAATGACCAAAAAACCACTCCAACAACTCTATTTTGAGGGTAGAGGGGGTCATTTGGCATGGGAAAAATCCTATAAATAGTCCATAAAATTTATTTTTCATACACAATTCACTCATTCAATCTTCATACAAGTTTCTCTAAACTAAATCCGGCTTTCCATCAGTTTGCGAAGAAGCTCCCAACCCCGCTCAAGGCTCAAGCTCCGAAATCCGGCGTCCGATTTAATATTTTTTCTTCTCTTTCTCTCTTAAAAATTCAAAATTGTTTTATATTGTTTGAACAAAATTTGTTTGTATTTTTCTTACTCTCTCTCTCCCTCTCTTACTTATTAAATATTACTTACTCTTTTTTTATTTTTCGGGAATTTTTTTTCGGTGTATTTTTCTTCTCTCCCTCTCTTCTAAAAATTTACATTAATTTTTTATAATGGCCGGACAAGGTTCTAACCCACCTACCGGTGATGCCGGAAATACTTATGAATATTTTAATACTTATTTTGAGCAAAATCCTATTCCTGATGATACTCCTGAAGAATTAGTAGGATCCCCTCCTGAAATTGCGAGTTCCACTCGGAATGTGCCAAAAAGAAAGAAAAAATCAAAGTATTGGGAATTTTTTGTTATTCTTTATCAAACTAATCCCGATGATTCTCTTGTTTTAGATCCGAAAGGAAATCCAATAGCGTACGCGGCACAGTGCAAGAAATGTGCCAACATATACAAATAGAAGACTGGAGGTGGCACGGGTACAATTTCAAGACACTACGAGACCTGCTACGGGAATGACACAATTTTTGCATCTCAAACTCAAATAAATTTTGCTGGAGGTAGCACGGGATCGTCAATGGGTACGTTTTCTTATTCTGCCGCTCGGCATAAAACTGAGTTTATAAAATATTTGATTTATGATGAACTTCCTTTCACTGCGGGTGAAAGTGAGAATTTATATGATTATGCCACATCTTCTTTAAATCCTTGTTTTAGTAAAGTGACTAGAGGCGCCGCTAGAAAAGAGGCTATTAGACTTTTTCATGAGAAAAAGGCGGCTTTAAAAGAAAGTCTTTTGCATGTTACTCAAATAGCCATTACTTCTGATATTTGGACAAGTAAGCAAAATTACGCTTACATTTGTATCACAGCACATTACATAGATTCACAATGGATGTTGCAAAAATGCATCATCTGTCTAAAGATATTAGAATTTCCACACACAGGCTCCACAATAGCAGGCGCTATTATAGAACACGTGCGTGAATATGATATTCACCAAAAATATTTTCTGTTTCATTTGATAATGCTAGTAATAATACTTCTGCCATCTCTTCATTAGCGCTAATATTTCAGCCCATTTTAGAAGGTAGATTAATGCATGTTAGGTGTGCTTGTCATATTATTAACTTAGTAGTAAAAGAATGTCTTGATTATTTTAGCTCACATTTAGATACTCTTAGACAATGTTTACACAGTTTAAACACGTCTCCTTCACGGCAACAACATTTCAAGGCCACATGTCAACATTTTAGTATTCGTTTTAGAAGATTTGTAAAGGATGTTCCACATAGATGGAACTCAACTTATTTAATGTTGAAGTCCGCAATTCCCTTTAGAGATCCTATTACATATTATTGTAACACGGATCTCAATTTTGAATTTCAAGTAACTGAGGATGATTGGGAAGTTGCTTCTTCAATTTGTGAATTTTTAGAAACTTTTTACAATGCTACACGTACTCTTTCCGGTGTTTACTATCCAACTTCTTGCTTAGCTTTACAAGAACTTTGTAACATTTCTTTCTTATTTTCTAAATATAGAACTGCCCACCATTTTGCTTACGTTGTACAGAAAATGGAAGCAAAATTCAAAAAATATTGGGGCGATGTACCTTTATTGTATTGCTTGTCTTCAATTTTTGATCCTAGAATCAAATTAGATGGTGTAGATGCATTGTTAGATGACTTTGGAGAGAACATGAATATTGATGTTAGTGGCACAAAAGTAGAAGTTAAGCTAGCTTTGGATAGATTAGTTATTCATTATGAAGACAAAGCACCAACTCCCCGCCCAACTCAAGGGCCTAGTAGTAGTAGTAGCTCTGGTTTGGTGTCTAAGTTGACACACGCCAAAAGTATACTACAACGGAAGAAACAAAAACAATCTTCCCAACCGACCCAAGAGTTGTCTTTATACCTTAGTTCTTATGAGGAAGAAGACGATTCTTCCACTCACTTCACCATTTTAGAATGGTGGAAAAAACACGAAAAAAGATATCCTGTACTTTCTATGATAGCACGTGATCTACTAATGGTCCCGGTGTCCACGGTAGCATCGGAGTCATGTTTTAGTACAGGTTCAAGAATTTTGAGCAAGAAGAGAAGCCGGTTGCTGCCAGATATCTTGGAAGCATGTGTATGTGTTCAGACTGGGTCCAAGCCGAGAAAAGAACTCAAAACAAAGTAGATGAAAGTGCCGACATCAACGAGCTAGACTTCGAATCGCTTAGAATGGGTGAATCATTTGGAGCGGAGCAAGAAGAATGAGGCAAAGGTATGAATACTAACTTTGATATTTACACTTTCGAAATTTTTACTTTAAAAATTTACACGTTTTGAAATTTATACTTTAAAAATTTATACTTTCAATGCATACTTTAAAAATTTATACTTTAAAAATTTCTAATTTATACTTTCAATGTATACTTTAACAAACAAAGAAAGTAAGTAAATAATTTTTAAAAGTAAATAATTTATACTTTAAAAAATTATACTTTCAAAAAAAACAAACAAAGAAAGTAAATAATTTAAAAGAAAGTAAGTAAAATATAAGTAATTTAAAAAAACTAAATAAATTATAAATTATATTACTTAAAAGAAAGTAAGTAAGTAAAATATAAATAATTTAAATTAACAACTCAAACAAACTAAATAAATTAAAAATATAAAAAAAAAACATTTTTTAACTTCGCCTATGCCGGTCCCAAGCCCGGAAAAAGAAGGAGGGAAAAATGTTTAAAATTTATACAAATACTTAAAAAACTTTAAATAACTTTATACACTTAGAATAAACTTTATAAATAATTTTATATACTTTAAAAATTTAACTTAAACAAATAAAAATATCAATTTTTTTCAATTTTTTCAAATAAAAACTTTATAAACTTTATAAACTTTATATACTTTTAACATAAACTTTATCAATTTTTTTTAAAAAAAAAAATCAAAAACGAAGCCCGGACCGGCCCAACCCAAGCCCGGGCCCGGCCCGGCCCGCTGGCCCGAACCGGCCCGGCCCAGCCCCTCACCCACCGGTCCTGTGGGCCGGGCTGGGCTGCACATTTCCTCACCGGGCCGGGCCAGGCCCGGCCCGCTTTCTGCTCCGGGCTGGGCTTGGCCCGAGCCCGGTTCAGCCCGCCCAATGTGGGCTTCGGGCCGGCCCGGCCCGGCCCGATTAACAACTTGAGAGTAGTGTGTCCAAAGGTGGGTAGAAGTCCTCGGAGTTTCGTAATTACAAAATGGCTAGGAGGAGGATATAAACTGTTTTTGAGGAATTAAAATTCGAGGAGATTAAGGTAATGGTAGATTTCTTTTTGAATTTAAGGAATAGTTATGAATTAGAATTTCGAGGACGAAATTATTTTAAGGTGGGTAGATTTGTAACCCCTCTTTCCGGAATTTTGATAATATTTTATTTATTTATTTGGATTAAATGGTGACTTTTAGATTTTTTTATAAATAATTACTTAGTTAATTATTATGGTAGATGACTTTAGCCATGGCAAAATTTTGGAGTGCATGGTGACTAGAAATCGTGGCACGGATAGTGCAATGGCGTGCATAGACTAGTGTATTAGCCCTGGTAGGGAAGGCCCAGCCATGAGTGTGTCCTAACTAGGAAAACCAGGCCAAGTTACGACTTAACCCTTACCGAAGGTTTATTTATTTATTATTTATATTATTGAGTTTTAGGAAAATCGGTTATACCATTTTAGTCCGGACTGGACCCGAGCTGAGCCCAAGCCCATGTAGTCATGCGACACGTCCAATGACATTCGTGTAGATGGAGTTGGTATGTGGGTGTTGTATTTCGTTTTAATGATTTATTGTATATTTCTAAGTATTCATAATTAAATATTATAAATATTATTATTAGTTGATATTTAGTGACATCTGTATAAAATAGGTCCTTGTACATTCTGGGAATTATCAGACTGCACATAATAGTATATATACACCATTATTATTTTATTGAATTTTGTTATTATAATATTATTATTTCATTAAGGTTATTATTATAAAATATTATTTTATTATTATTGGTTATATTATTTTTGTCAATTAAATATTATTATATATAGTCATATATATATATACAGATAGGGTCTACACTAGGAATAGATGCTATTGGGATTTATTTAAATTTTATGGAGAATATTATATTAGGATATATATATATATGAATGTATAGATTAGTATATATATGAATATATATATATATATATATATATATTTTTTTTTTTTATATATGAATATATATATATATATATATATATATATATATATATATATATATATATATATATTAGTAAATAGAAAAGAAAAAAAAGATAACAAAACGGATCAGCTCAGCCCATGAAACCCGCACACAGGGGGGGCTTCACAGCCGAACCCATATATATATAATGTATATATAGAGAGAGAGAACCGAGAGCAAGATCGAGAGCAATCAACTCAAAACCCGAACCCCAATCCTAGTCCGGCACCCAGCCACGTGGGCGACCCCATCCCGGCCCTGCGCGCCGCCGAAGGCAGTCGCCGCTGGCCGGAGGCCGGCCACGCGGTGCGCATCAGCCGCAGGGCAGCAGTATATGCGCGAGCAAAGGTACCTCTTTCACCATCGTGTTTCTTTTCGTACACTCAACGGAATTTAATTCCATAAATCCTATAGAATGCTCATATGACTATCTAGGATCCCTGTCAATTAGCTCTTATGGAACTTATTAATATTCGTCGAGAAATCGACACGACATCAAGAAAAATCTGTTCTAAAACAGAGTATATAGCAGTATCTCGACCCAACTTGGCAGGCATTTTCTGAACCGAACATTAGGGGATTTCGAAAACTATTTGAAGGCAGTCCTAGACAACCTATAGGGCTCTGCAACCCAATTTACGGAGTTTGATTTCGTCGACTGTACGTCGAGAAATCAGATTTCAAAGATTGGCGAAAACTTGTTTCCGAAATATTAAAATTTAAGAAATTTCTTCGATATGATGTGCGTCCCGCCAATCCGGGTGACGTGGTCGCGAACCGAAAGCATCGAAAGGTGCGTAACAATTTCGTTGACGTGTGGTCTTTGACGGAATTCAAATTGGTTGCGTGTGCGCGACGAATTTGATGCGTATCCGTCGAAATTCACCGTATCGGCCTCTGTGCAAATTTCCCAATTACATTGTGCACGCTCGTCAGATCGAGACGAAACTTGCGCCAACAGGTCCATATCGTTTTTTTTGGTCCTGTATACCAAGTTTGGTCCGATTCTGAGATAGTTGATCGGATCGCCGTTTTGCAGGCCCCACGGTCCGACTCAACGGGCGATTTCGTGCACGGCCCGCCAAAATCCAACTTGGGACATACGGTTGGGTTCGTATCATCAAACAAATCCGTAGACATGTAGTTTGATGACTTTAGAGACCGTTGACTCTGGCATGCTTTTCAGTGCAAAGCGGGTCCAACGGCGGACACCGTTTTGACCCAAAATTACCATTTTGCCCCTGTGTCCAGAATTGGACTTAAGGACAGGCAATTCTAGCTATTTTGATTATTCTGAGAACATTGGTAATGTTTATTTCAGTATCCGAAGACTGTTGTACGAGTTTGGACTATTGTGGTACATTGAGTGGTTTGGATTGTCGGTTTTACCAGCAAAGGACCACAGGCGAGTACAGTTTATTGTTTGTTTTCAGTATTGATCTTTACTATGCATCATTGTTAGTTGATAGAGATGTGATTTCAGTCTTTATGTTATTTTTATTCTTGTGATGTCGAGGGAGGTGAAGTACTGAAGATATGTGATCTGACCTTAGAAAGTGTAGACAGTGATTTCTATTGCATTATTCAGTATAGACCGTATAATTTATACAATGTAGACAGTGTAACTATAGACATTATAATTTATACAATATAGACAGTGTAATTTATATAATGTAGACAGTGTAACTTTAGACAGTGTAGACAGTGTCGCATAATTGTCCCGAGATCATATCAAAGGTATTTCAGTCGGTCAGTCGGAGAGTATTTTCTTGTATTTTATTTCTGTTCTTGGTATTTAGTTTTATTCTGTCTTTCTTCATTTATTTTATAAATCATATGTCTAAAGGCCAACCTCTGTTATATAGTCATTTTCAATTATAGAAACTGCATTCAGTGAATTGTACTCGTTCCATTCCTGACTGGAAACCAATATTTTTCAGGGTAGCTGTGGATTCACTTAGCATGGGAGATACGGGGGTACTTACAGACAAAAGCCTAGAGACTAGCTAGATAGTTGAGTTGTAGTCATTCATATATTTGTACAAGTTTATATTTTTTTGCAAATGTAAAACTTGTGATCATTGTAAATTAAATTAATTTTGTGAATGAGCATTATTTATAATTTTGAGCATCATGGCCGTGACAGCATTCTATCGCCGACACTGGGCGTAGGCTGGCTTGGACAGGTCTCGTATCCGGAAAAAAAAAAATGGGTGCGGGTCGTGACACCGGATCTCAAATCTATCCTGGAAAATACCTTCACCCCACTCAACTGGTCGAACAAATCATCTATCCTGGACAGAGGATATTTGTTCTTAATGGTGATGGTATTCAACGCCCGGTAGTCAATGCACAACCAAACTGTACCATTCTTCTTCGGCACAAAGAGCACTGGCGCTCCCCATTAAGAAGCACTAGATCGAATGAAACCCTTTTTCAACAGGTCATCAATCTGCTCCTTCATCTCTACGGCCTCCTTGGGGTTCACTCTATAGCAAGCCCGGGATACTGGTGATGAACCCGGTACTAAATCTATAGTGAACTCCACATCTCTGTCAGGCGGAAGTCCTGGAAGATCCTCTGGGAATACATCCATAAACTTCCTGATGATAGGATGTGGCGGTGCTAACTCCCCAACTGTCGCACAACAGTTCGACTCTAGGCTGATCTCTGGCCCTGTCCTCCTGACACTGAATGGTGCCATGTCTGGGGGACTGAACAGAATACTACCCTCATGACAGTCTATAGCTGCGTGAGCATAGCTAAGCCAATCCATCTCCAATATGATATCATACCCGGGGAGTGGCATCACAAAGAATCGTCCCCCCAAACTTTTCCCCGGCTATAGTAATAGAGCATCTATAGATAGCCCTAATGGGTACTGGTCCGCCTCCCGTCATTACTCTACTCATCTCCTCGGTAGGTGTAGCTACTAAGTGGTGTTTATACAAAAACTCTAATGACAGGAAGCTATGCGATGCACCGGAATCAAACAAGCATAGAGCTAGAAAAGTATGCAAATAAACATGACCTGTGATGACGTCAGCCAAATAATCTGGCTCCGAAACCTGCTCCGGCTCCACCTCAAGAGCCAACTATAAGCCTTCCCCTGGGTCCCTTCTGCTGCTGCAGATGTTGCCCGAACCTCTGCTGCTGCGTCGGAAGCGGCGGTCCTCTAGATGGTGGTCCAGCACCTGGTACCCTCGCTACTGGCATTTCCGAAGCTGGCGGGTGGCAGACCCGTAAGCTAAGCACTGCCTCAAACTCTTTCTGCAGATGGAGTAATCGTGCCCTGGCCTTCTACAAAATATACACATAGCTCCCTCCTGCTGCTGTGGTCCCGGGCTCTAACTGGTGGGGTTGGGTGATGTGGTGTGGGAGAACGGTATGTCTGCTGGTTCGGCACTGGTGCTCTCGACTGGAAAGCCTGGCGCTTAGAAGGTCCCTCGTGGTGTACGGAAGCCGGCCTCTTGCAAGACAGAAGACGCTCCTCTATACTCCGGGCCAACTCTAGGCTCTGGTAGTAGTCAGTCGTCCCGTTCGCCACTAGGAGAATGCCAATGTCTGG
>JANAVB010037328.1:0-37611 GCA_029216955.1 Iris pallida | reverse complement strand
GCAATTGTCGACTCAGGTATAACCTATTTACCTGTCTTTCACTCGCTATAAGTCTGTGATGTCGTGGCTATTGAGTTGGGGAGAACGTGTTCCTGGCTATCTGTGCTGTGACGACAGACACGAGTAGGCGTGTCCGGTGGAGGAAAGGACACGAGAGGGATGGCTTTGTTGTTGTGATCAGGCACATAATTGATCAGTAGTGAGAGTATTTAAAGTGGTCACTGTTCAGTAACCATTAGATGTTTAGGGTCTGGGTTAGAACTAAGTATTATTCAGAGTAGGGTGTGCATCGGTCGGTGGTCGACCTATTTGGTCCTAACCGAAGTCGAACCGAAGTTAATCGGTTTGAAAATAAACAAAACGAACCAAACCAACCAAATGGTCGGTTCGCTTTTGAAACCGACCAACTTGGTTCGGTTTGGATCGGTTCGACTTGGTCGGTTTTTGATCACAAAAAAATGGACTGTATATTTTTTTTTGTGAAACCTCAGTCAACTTGTACTTTGCAACAGTAAATACAATTCAGCAGCTTCAATTCAACTAGCGCGTTGCAGAAAAAAAAAATACCAATTATAATAATAAAAAAAATTATATACATTCAACCAAAAGTCCCTTTTATGTGCACATGAGTAATTAGAAACGAATAGAAGCCACCAACACTCCTCTTTGAGACTAGAGAGAGAGAGAGAGCTCTTTCAACTTCAACTTAATAAATGGCTGTGATATGATTAAATGAACCAAACCGATATAATACAACCCAATGAACCCATACCCAACCGGCCAACCCTAATTATTTAACAAGGATTTGGTTCGGTTCGGTTTAGACGGTTTTTGGCATAATCAAACCATGAACTGAACCGAATCGGTCGATTTTGAAAAATTGAAGCCGAACCAAACCAACCGAACCATCGGTTCGTTTTAAAACCAATCGGTTCGATTTGGCTTGGTTCGATTTGGTCGGTAAGACTTAATTGTGCACAGCCCTAATTTAGAGCATTTGTAGTGGGATTGAGTTATTAGGTTGAGTTGTTGGGCTTCTGAACCTTGGGAATGAGTCATAGAGTTGGTTTATCAACATGGGCCAGGGTGTAATTGGTAGGTACTAAGTTTATTGAGCATAAGGGAATTTATGGGACAGTCTAGTGGGCTGCAGTGTTATTTAACAGTAAATTATGACAATTGTTGGACCAGTTCATGGCCAAGCAAGAGAGTATGAGTGATTAAGTAACTGATGTTAGTAGTAAATTGGTTAGAGATAACTAAGTTGTTAGTAATGTCTTAGTTAGTTATGGTTAAGTTGAATGTGGGTTAAAAGTTAGAACCCACATTAGTTGAGTAAAGGAATAAATTAGAAAATTCTCTAATTCTCCATTCCCTATTTTTAAGTGATCCAGAGACATTGACAAAAACCAGGAAGAAGGCAAGTACTTGTACTCAATCAACACATTGTATGCATATCATATAGCACTTGTCTCCTGTTATTTAATTCCACTTGCTTGTATGTCATCGTATCATGTCGTGTCGGGGTGGAAATAACATCGTAGGGTATGTAGTCACCTAAGCCTGGGCCTATACCCAATTGTTAGTATAGGCACGATATACCTTATACTATACTTGACTGCTAGCATATCGTTGCCCTATACAATACGCCTTTTTACTTGACTGCTAGTATATAGTACACGATATGCCTTACACTAGACATGCTTGATAGCATATCGTTGCTATATATCTTATCCCTGATAGTGTAGCATACATGGTATGCCTTACCCTATACATGCATACTAGCATACCAATACTCTATACTCTTGATTGATACATGCTTGACGGTGTTCTTATGCATGATTCATAGTTAGTGCATATCAGTTATTTCCTGTACTTATTATTAGCTCCTATTATTCCTTTGATACTCTGTGATTTGGTTGAGCTACTATGTACTTTGCTCTTTTTCTGACATGATCGTTGATTATAGGTGAGATTGCTCATGTAGATTACTATGACTAGTAGGGAGACCTAACAGCGAAGCTCACTTTGGATGCTCAGCAGGATTATATTCCTTGCCTTTAGATGATTGTATAGGATTTGATATGCTGTATTGAGACTGAGGATGTAACAGACCTAGATAGACTTTATCTTTTATTACCGATTTTGTACCCGGACATTCATGTAAAAGCCTGTAATAACTGCTGAATAGTGATCTGTGATGGATAGTAGTAGTATATTCGTGACAGATGCTGTGATGAGTTATATGATTTCTGGATGATGACTAGACTAGACGGCTGACTACCGCTGTCAACGATAGTGTAGGTCGAGTATGACTCTATTCGTACCTGATTATTCGGGAGCGGGTCATGACAAGGGCACCTGAAATAAGAGTCGGGGGAATATGGTCTTTTGATGCTTTGTAGGATTTGGTTTAAAGATCCCTTGCTTTGATCGAGTCTGCATATGGTGATGTTGGTGATGGGTGGTGGGGTTCAGTTGAAGGAAAAGTGAGTAGGACTGTTGGTGGAAAGGGTTGTGAGTATATGATGCAGGAGTAATGGGCAACGGATGCTCTATTGTGTAGATGTAAGAGGATAGAAGGAGGTATGTGGTGGAACCGAAGTAGGCGGGAGGTTTGTTGGAGTAGTTGTGTGGAAAGGATCGAGTTTGTGGTTATGGATCGAAAGGATGTAAGGGTAGAATGAGAGTGGATGAGTTGAATTATTTGGTAAAGTTGTTTGTTGAACTTCAGCAAATGAAAGGACTGCTCATCAAAGAGAACATGTCTGGGTATCAAAACTTTGCCAGTGGATATGTTAAAGCACTTGTAACCTTTATGAGCATTGATATAGCCAATAAAGACACAACAAGAGGTTCGTGGTGCCATTTTATGAGCTGAATAAGGCCTTTCCCAAGGGAAGCATGTCATGCCCCAATTCTGTAAACTTCGACCGTACTGATCGATCGTCCTCGCTGGACATGACGGCATACAAGTCTGGATTTATACTTGTACAAGACAAGAACATGTGCATAAGTTTATTTTGAAATATCGAAAGGCAGCAACACATCAGAAACATTAAATACACATTATAGGAAACTCATTTTTATTGAATAATAGTAGTGGATACAACTTTTCTTAGTACATTGGAAATGTCATTCCGGTTTACATGGCTTTATGAAAAAAATAATTGATATGATGTCATGAAATAATTACTCAGTCGATACATTATGCCCCTTTATTACAAATAAAATCTAAGCAACAACTTGAAACTCCGAAATACTTTGAAAGTCTTTATTTATGTAGAAACTTGAAAACAACAACAAAAGCCTTATCTCCCTCGTGCACCTGCGGTGTCTCTAGTACCTGTGGAGAAGGGTCGACACATTTTGGAAATGTACTGGTGAGTCTCATTGGGCCCACTCAGCTAAACCAACACTTCTAAAATTATATGACAAGCATTTTTAAAACATGTGATCTTCTATTTAGGGACTAGGGTCAATTAAAAATTCATATTCATTGAAACTCAAAGCAGCAGTGATAACATATAAGATACGCATTGAACTTTACCAACTGTCGATCCAGCATACCTGCATAAAATACAAGATATAGTACTTATCGTCCATGCACAAGACAATCATTAGCATGCATTTGGACTGGGTCGTTGGTAAAAACTATATCATAAAAGACATCCCAATTGGGTATTGTGACGCACCATTCCAAAGCAAGTTGCAAGCCTCAATAAATGCTCACAATACCTCCTGCCACCATAGCACGACCAATATTTCCTTAGGTCAAATCGGTCCCAATGTCCCATGTACCATTCGAGGAAACTACCTTAAACCTTGTACAGAAGAAGTCCATGACCATGCGAATGCATATCCGACTCAATAATAATACAATTTGCATTATAAGAAATAAATCCGACAGTAATGGAACCAACATTTCATATTCATCATCACATGCATCAATTAGAGACTTCTCAGTCCCCCACATTCTCATCATTTCACTATCGCATCATTTCATCACATTGCACGTTTCTCATATCATTTCATTTCACATATGGACATATGGCATTTCATTTCTTTGTGTCATTTGCATTATCAAGTCATCTTTTCTTGTGCCAATTACACTAACATCATAGTGGTATCAACTTATGACATTATATCAGTTAAGCATCATCGATCAGTGATGTAGTAAGGTAAGTAAGAGAATTCATTTTATTAGCATGAACAAGTGACGGGGAAGGAACAAACCACCACAGAGAATCCACCACTCACCAATTAGAGAATTGTTGAGAGAAGGAGGAACATTTGTGCGATTAGCCTTAAGTTACTCGTTCACCTGCAATGGTACCAATATTTGATCAGTACACCTTCTCTTTATATTCTTTCTCTCAATTCTTAAGAATGAATGCAAGAAAATTCAATAAAAATGGACAAAAGAATTAAATCATCAAAAACCATCAAGAAAATGCATCCATCAAAACCAACAACGAAAACATCCAGCGAAAAACTACAATGGAGAGATATGGGACGAACTTTTTATGCTCGTTCACCAATACCCCTAAAAATGCAATCTTGAACTCATTCCAACAGAAACCAATCCATGAGTTGGAAAGGCTTTTATGCATGTTCGTGATCGGTTCGTTGCAGACAGGTTTCCCCAATACTCGATTTCGACCGAGTCTATCATGCCACAAGCGTTACATGATGCACCGCTAGGAGCGGGGCACTATATAATATACCACTATAAAAAAATTTATCCTCGAAACTTGAAACAAGAGTCCTACCTCAAAATTATCAAACTGTGTAGGGTATTTCTCCCTTATCTCATCTTCGAGCTCCTACATCGATATTTCGACAGTTGGTTCGGTCACAGGACGAACCAGAGACAAAGATCAGTTCCGTTGAAATTTTTCCTTTATGTCCAAAATTTGAACAGGTTCTTCAGTATAAGATTGATCCGCATTCAGCTCCAACTGATCGAAATTCATACGTGGCTTGGATCATGCACATACTTTTGTAGTTTGGAAACACTGAAGACATCGTATACTTTAGCCAATGTTGAAGGTAGTGCAACTCGATAAGCTACTAGTGCCACCCTCTCAAGAATCTCGAAGAGTCCAATGAATCTCGGGCTCAACTTTCCTTCTACTCCAAAATGCATCACCCTTCGTATATGTCTTACCTTCACGAAAACATGATACCCACCATGAATTCCAAGGCTGATGAACATCCACATAACTCTTCTGTCGGCTTTGAGCAACTCGAAGCCTCCCTCGAATTATGTGAATCTTCTGGATGTCCTGCTTTACAAGTTTTGGTCCAAGCACTTATCATTCACCACTTTATCCCAACATATCGGTGATCGACACTTCCATCCATACAATGCTTCATATGGGGCCATTTGGATGCTCGCTTGATAACTATTATTATAAGCAAACTCCGCCAATGAAAGATATGTATCCTAATTCGTCTTCAAATCGAGCACACACAGTCTCAACATATCTTCAAGGATCTAATTCATCTTTTTTGCTTGCCATCAGTCTGCGGATGTAACGCCCCAGTCCCAAAATATAGGACCAAGTACGTGAACATGCCAGCTGCACATGTACGAAGAATACCCAATATATGGAATCCTCATATATGCACATAAGCTATAAATAAAATAATCACAGGCCAGAATAATATAATCTAATCTCATCACAGCTCAACACAGAAGATAATAGAGTCCAAATAATAAATAACTATATCAAAAGATAGCTGGGTGAACATGCTCACTCCAAACATCTATGAAAATAGTCTCACAAGATCGGAGTCCAACCTCCGCAGAATAGAAAGAAAAGAGATGTAAAAATAATGTCCACTAATGTCTTAAATAAGGAATAGACTAGAAATCAGTAGGAACTGTCTCATCATCGATGTAAGCTGAATCCAATGCCACCCGTACTCCTGCGAAAGTCGTCTAATCCTGGAGAGATAACCAGGTCCTTAGAGGGACGTAATAAGATACAAGAAAACACCATGTCATGTAACTGTGATAATATAATAAGAAAGAAAGGTATGCATGCAATAGGATCCTGACCATTATTGTGAATATACAGTTGAGATACAATCCTTCGATGCATGAGCCCTAGCTGAATATAGGATCCGGTATAGTCCCCTCTTGGACACCAGTGACCAAGCGCATAATGTTCCAAGAACACAGTGGCCAACCTGAGAGGCTAAACATACCTGTATCTCCAGCGGAGCTTCCGGGTTACATGGGAAGTGCAATCGAAGCTCATACGTCAGGTATTGTTCTCTCCACCCAATGCCTAGTCTCATCATGTCCATGATTGAAATAAACCTCTAGTAACCGCAAGTCTTCTAGCATGCAATTCTATTGTAGTTACTCCTATCCGTCGCACGCTCCATACGTATCGGTGGCCAACCGATATACGGGTACGTGTCCTACATGTGACTCACATCACATGGTAAACCAAGTGTCAAGTCCATATGAGATATATAATACCTAAACATCAATGGGCGGTCAATAGGCTAAGTCAATGTACAAGAATATAAATAAAGCGAGAAAACGACGATAAGTCGCTTGCACCCAAGTGTGACTTGGACGCACAGTTTTATAATATCAACAAATAAGAAATGCTGAAAATAACAACTAAAAATAAGAATATAATAATCACAGAGTAAGGTGGCAAGGTATATTGCCTGATGGTGCAAAGTGGCAAGTCCAGGAAATCACAATGTCAGCTAAGAAACGTTACAATCTCCAAACAACTCCGGTCGCTGAAACAAACATCAAAAACATACTTGGTGTATAAGATATACTGAGGAAATGCCTGTCCAAAAATCTAATTCTGGAA
Organism: Iris pallida; assembly: GCA_029216955.1. Classification (NCBI taxonomy): domain Eukaryota; kingdom Viridiplantae; phylum Streptophyta; class Magnoliopsida; order Asparagales; family Iridaceae; genus Iris; species Iris pallida. The sequence goes on along the minus strand of JANAVB010037328.1, from coordinate 30,763 downwards.
CAGGGGCAAAATCGTAATTTTGGGTCAAAACGATGTCTGTCGTTGGACCCGCTTTGCACCAAATGCATGCCAAACTCTATGGTCTCTAAAGTTATCAAACTACATGTCTACGGATTCAGTTTGAGGAGGGTAACTCAACGGTATTTCCAGTTTTGGATTCCGATGAGCCGCGTACAAAATTGCCCGTTTGAGTGGGTCGTAGGCCCACCAAAAAGGGATTCGGTCGACCTTCTCAGAATCGAACCAAACTTGGTACACAGGACCAAATTTTGATTCGGACCTATTAGTGCAAGTTTCATCTCGATTTGACACTGTACACAAAATTAGGGCAAAGTTTGCAAATTGGCGATACGGGGGTATCTTGACGGATACGGACTGATTTTGTCGCACACATGCGACGAAACTGAGTTCCGTCGGTTCCCACACGTCAGCAACATCTATACGCACCTTTCGATGCATATAGCATGCGACCACATCGCCCGGTTCGTCGGGACGCACACCGTATCGAGAAAATTTTAGAATTTTATATAAGTTTAACAAAGTTTTTTCCTCCAACTTCAACATCAATTTAATTTTTACACGTTAATCGAAACGACGATCCAAAGATGTGTTGTGATCTCGGTTATGTTATCTTTTACTGTTTTCAATTTGTTTCTATAAATCTTTAATGTTCAGCAAGAAAATTGGCGACAAGTTGTTTTAAAACCGTTTTTAGTATTACAGAAAACAGGTTTTTCTTCAACTTCGTCTAGATTTTTCGAGCAAGTCGATGGGTCATTTCGAAATCCACCTGGAGGATCTCGAAGAGGGTCATGTGGGCTTCACATAAAAATTTGTAGAAGAAAAACGAACGAACGAGCATGAAGTAATCAGAACGAGAAGAGGGTACCTTGCAGCTTTTACGAAACCGAGTGTTCTTTTGCGGCTCAGTTTTTCGTCGTTCTCCGGCGATACGGCGGCGCGGTGAGGTGCAGGCAGCGGGGTAGCTGCGCAGGGACGGCAGTGAGGCTCGGGTGCGAAGAATCGAAGTTTCGTGGAGAATCGAAGAGGAATTTGGAAGAATTAAATTTTTTGGTTTTTATGGTATATATGGGTTTAAATCCAAACACTACAAGAATAAGGGCTTTTCTTGACGGGGATTCCCCGTCAAGAAATGGGTATCTTGACGGTTGCAGATCCGTCAACTAGGCCGGAGTCAAGAAAAGAACCCCCTTTTTTGACGGTCGCTGGCATGGCTTTTCTTGACAGTTTTTTGCCGTCATATTAAGTAATTTTCTTCACTGTTTTTAGCCGTCAAGATAGTAGTTCTAGAAACCGTCAACGTAGGCGAAACTTTTCTTGACTCCGGCCTAGATGACGACTATTAGCCGTCAAGAAAAGTCCTCTTGCAGCAGGATTGAGTTAATTGTTGACATTTTATAACCGTCAAGAGAAGCTAAATTTTATATAGCAAAAATTCTATTTATAATTATATAATATGAATCGAACACACATAATTTTAATAAGCGAAGATAAACATACATCAAATAACTACAAAATCTAATTTTTATTTAATAAACTGTATATTGTTCATACATCACAAACTTCCAATACATCCAACACGTCCAACTATAAATATCTAACACTTGTCCAACCATAAACATATCCAACCAAAGTATGTAGTTTCCATACATCTTAAACATCCAAAACTGAAAATTATACAAATAAAATCAAGATATGTAGCAAATCCGGCCGGTGCACATCCCTCCCATATTCACAGCACATTTATTTTCTATGTAGTTCCTGAGAGAAAAAGAGAACAAGAGCACAAGTTACCAATTTATGTTAATGAGCTTGTTGACCAATAAGCAAACAAGAGAACAATATTGTCCTTACAAATCTATTATGGATGTAGACATGAACTTAATAAATGCACTAAATACAGACATATATTCATATCATCTACGAGAACTAGATCAGTTTGGAAGTTTTATCTTTTTCATATGTAGACACTTAACATACAAGTCCATACAGACATATATGCATACTCATCTACGGAACTAGATCAGTTTGGAAGTTTTATCTTTTTCGTATGTAGACACTTAACATTCAAGTCCATATCAAACTATCCACTGAATAGAGTAACCAGTTGGGGGTTTATGAAATCAGTACAATGCAGTAAAGGGAGGGCTTGGCTTGGGCTCTATCATGAAGGAAAGTTAAACCTAGGATTCAAGTCAGGGCTTATTAACATAAAACTGGAAGAGTTGCTGACGCAAAAGAAATGATGTAGTCACCCGATGTTGTAACATACACTATAATGATGAAATGCCTTATTAAAGAAGGGGGGTTGGATAAATTTGATGAGTTGTTTTTTTCAGTGAAGAAAGATGGTTACTCTTCAGATTCTGTTATTCTTAATGCTATTATTAAGGGCTTGTTGGAGAATGGTGAAGTAAACAGAGCTATGGGTTTCTTGCATAAATGGACAAAACTAAATTTAGTCTTGAGGCATCCATTGTGGCATCCATAGTGGATCTACTCTCAAAGGATGGACATTGTCATCATTATATGAAAATGCTTGCTAATTTTTCTCAACTTTGTGCAGTATATAATATAGTCAGTGTAGTGTAAGATTAGAGCATCAGCTATGTGAGTACAATAGTGTATCAATGTATGCAGTAAAAATTCTAGCTAAACTTTTTACAATAGTGTATCAATGTATACAATCAAGTGTAATGAAAGAAAGACATTAAGCATCAATACAGTAAAGATGTATTCTATTTCATGCATAAAGAGAGGGGCAAACAAGAAAAAAACAAGGATTTAATTTTTTTATTTCATTTTGGGCCCTTAATTCAGTATTCTGCAGGATGAAAAAACTTCAAACACATCTGCTAAATACACAAGGATTATTATGCTAAATATATTGTCTTAGAAACATCACATACCTTTGGATACATTTTTGATAAAATTCATGACAAGGATGTCTGCTTCTTTTGGACAGGTCCGGCACAGTCAACACCCAAATTTTTTTCAACAAGTAAACGAAACAAGCAAGGACATATATCTTACACAAACTGCTATCCTGACAGATCAGAGAGAATGATCACTTTTTTGCATAGCGCTATAAAGTTCCATCAACAGTACTATAATACTTTTTAATAAGACAAACCAACTTAAAAAATTATCAAACCAATTTAAAAAATGAATATCAACTTTAATAACTCAAACCAATTTATTAAGTTACGATGTGTTAAAACAGAAATGCTGATATCTAACTACAATATTATAAGGCATAATGAATATTCTTGTATTAAAAATTACTTCAGATAATCAATTTATATGCAAACTTTGTCTAACACACTATAGACAAGGGAATTGGTATAGACGCTCAGAAGGATGTCTAATACAAATGTCTACGTAGCAATAGGCAGCATTATCAGAGTATCAAACTCTATAGCCAATGTATCAGCAAGGGCAATATCATAATTAAGGCATCAGTATTCTCTTTTGCTTATAAATACTAATACTAGAGAAGAAAGGACAAGAAATGGGAATCTTGTTATTAGTTTTCTTTCATATACTCTTTGTAACTATTTTCCCGCAAAATTCAAGAATTGAATAAAAAAAATCCTAGTTTCTTCTTCCATTCTTGTTCTAATTCCTTGCAATTAGCTCGATCAACTCCATTTCCATGGCCAATTATGTGAGATCTCACATAAATCCCCACAATTAGGAAGAGAAGATAACAGAAACAATGAAGATCATGTAGATTAAAATGATTTTTTAAACAAATAAAAATGTACAAGCGCACAGAAACTAGTCCTTTAACTTGCCTCATATGTTCATCACAGACTGGAAACTGACAAACAGAAAGAAGTAATAATAATATGTGGCTATGAAATCATTCAGTTTGATATATGAGAGGAATCAGATTTACATCAACATTAGCTTTTCGCAGTCCCCTGGATTTGAAAAATACATATTGTACATGTCCTGTCTACTGGTTTTACAAAAAAATCTCTAACTAAATCTCTAATTTTGTAGTAGTTGAACGTTACAGCCATATCACCGTCACCGCTCCTCTATTTACACGAGTTTTAACCTTGAATAGGATAAAGCCAACAAGCAGAATACAAGATTATTAATACGTATCCGTGTTGTGTTGTGTCGGACAAACATTGGATATGACACTCTAAAATGTACCAAAATAACCACCGTGTCCGTATCATCGTGCCCCGTACTGTTTATGTTCGTGCCCGTGTAACATACTATGAATTGTCAGTTACCTTCGACAAATCCGTCGTAGTTGACATTGATGGTCTGGTCCAGGAGTGGCGAGTTGAAAGCCCTGACGTTAAACGTTCAGACCTTGCAATCCTGTGCACATACAACATATGTAAAATTCTTGCAACTAAAAAAATTAATTTTGGAAAAACAAGAAGGAAATACGAGTTTCTTTCTTCAAGACGAGACGAGACGGCATCTCGGCCTTGGCGGAGGTGGTGTCGCCGAGGACCCCAAATGGATCTCGCTGCCCTCGGTGTCCATCATGACGGCAACGACGAAGCCCTTCTCGTCGTTGAGGCGCGCGCGACGCGGATGACCCCGCGGTGCCACTCTTGGGTGCCGTGGCTCATGTTGACGCGGGCGACGTTCATCCCGCCGACGGCGAGGGCCTCGAGCTACTCCGGGGCGCACGTGGCAGGCCCGATGGTACAGATCAGCTTGGTGCGGTACATGCTGCAAAAGCCGTTCTCCTTCAGCTCTGCCTCCGGTTGCAGAACGAGTCCATCGACGCGTTCGAGGAGCACGGCGCGTTCAGGGACAGGTTCGAGTGCAGCAGCTACTCCTGCCGACGCAGCGTCGGACCCTTATCCGGGTCCCCCTTCTTCTTTACCTCCTCCGGGGGCTTCGTCGAGGGCTTCCTAGCTCCGCTGGCCGTGATCACCATCCCGATGCTCCTCTCCGATGGATGTAGGGTTAGGATTTGGGGACGAGATTAGGTGGATTTGGGGATTAGGGTTTTGGGTCTATAAGAGAAAAGAAAGGAGGAGGAAGTGGAAAAAATAGGAGAATGGAGATGTAGAGGAGGAAGTGGAGAAGGGATGTAGATTCGAGGTCTCCTTCTCCATCGGCTGGTGATGAGAGAGATGAAGAAATAGAAAGAAGAGGAAAGAATCGGAAATAAATGAAGCAGAATGGAATGACTAACGTCAATATAGATTTACATTTCAAAAAAATTACTAAAATGGCAGCTGAAAAAATCGTGCCATTTTTTAGGCATATATTAGTTGACGGTTATTACCGAACCGTCATGAATAAAAGGATGTTTCTTGATGGATCCTCTAAAACCGTCAACTATTATGCTGTAAGATTGCTAAATTAACCTAAAATAAGGCATTTCTTGACGTAAGGCTAAATCCATCAAGATAACTCATTTTCTTGACAGTTTTTCACAAACATCAACTTATAAACCGTCAAGAATCGTTATTTTTCTTGTAGTGAAAATTGAATAGGATTTGATTGAGTTCTTTATTTGGATTTGGGTTAATCTAGTGGAGAACCTAATAGGATTTAATAGGAAGAGATTTGGTTCAAATTGATGGAGATTTGGATTATTTTTGGATTTGAATCCTCAACCGAAATCTTATTTCCGAAGACCTGTGCTTCGGCTGGGGGGGGGGGGGGGGGTCAGCCTCTGTTAGGTACTGTAGCATAGCTACAGTACTTTTTTTAAATTCTTTTTCATTTCCCTTTTTTATTTCCTTTTTCGTTTCCTTTTTCTTTTCTTATTCCTTTTTCATTTCTTTTCTTTTATCAATTTTAATCTATTTCTTTTTTCTATTTTCTATTTTTCTATTTTAAAAATCTATTTTCTATTTTTCTATTATTACTTATTTAATATCTAAATTCTATTTTTATTTATTATTCTACTAAAAACTCTTTTTAATAATACAATAATTTAGATATATTTATATACACATATATTCTCACATATATGTATATATAAATATATACACCTTAATAAATCAACACATACATATATACATATAAATATATCATATAAACTTACACCCATACTTATACATTAATTTAAGTATTTGCTATTACTATTATTTCGCACTCCTAATATTATGCATACATGTATTTTAGCACAAATTTCTACACAAACTAAAATTAAATAATTTAATAAATTTAGGGGGTTTACAGCGGATGATAGGTCGAGCTAAAATTCAACTTGGTGTCCATCGTCGACTGAAGACTGTTCCAGAAACGTGATAAGAACCGCTCGTCCATATCTGGCACTATTGAGACTAGCACCCCCCATGCAATCGGATAATCTCGTCAACATAAATCTGAGCCAACCGATCAACATTCCATGTTACTTTGTTTACAATGAAATGAGCCGACTTGGTTAAGCGGTCCACAATCACCCAATTGTATCATTTCCCTGTTGAGTCTTCGGTAGGCCATCTATGAAGTCCATACATTTATGATCCCACTTTCACTGTGGAATAACGAGATTCTGTAGCTCCCCGCCAGGCCGTCGATGTTCTGCTTTAAAATGCTAATAAGCTAAGCACTATGCCACAAATGAAACCGTATCCCTTTTCATGCCATGCCATCAAAATGTGGTGCACAAATCCCTGTACATTTTTGTGCTTCTCGGGTGTAAGGAGTACTTCACGAAATGACACTCAAACAGTATCTCCTTTCTTAGTTCCTCATCAATAGGAACGCACAATCTTTCCTTGACATGGACTGTTCCATCTTCATGCACCATAAAATCGGTCACATTTCCTACTAGAATCGACTCGCGTATCTTCGACCGAAGTAGATCCTCTTTTTGAGTGGTCTCAATGTCACGCCCCAGAACCAGAATACTGGAGAGCGGAGGCAGACATAGCCAGCTACGTATATGAAATAGAATCCATCTCGCTATACGGTCACGGCTGTCTAGATACATGAGGGTTTATCTACAAGCCAACAGTCTCTTAAGGTCATGAACAAGCCTAGTGTCTCAATCACTAGCAAGTAAGTAAAAGGTTACAAGAAGTATGATCATTAAATATACAATAGTAAGACGTCCCAAACATTACATATTCAGCTGATCATGAAGCTAGTCGTTACAAAATGTTAGGACTAGCAAGAGTTTAGTCATACATGATCAACCCTAGGATCTGTCAATTCTGTTACAGCCCGTAAGCAGACAGTAAGTAAAATGCAATCGAGCTAAACAGGTGCTCATCGGCTAAACGCCTCAAAAGAATATTTTTACAATAAAGTGGGAGATCAAAATAAACCCACTCGTTGCCAGGGTTCCGTCTAGTGGCCACCATGTGGCTGGAAGGTCGGTAGATCCTCCGGAGCTGCTCCAAAATTTGGCCACACAAAACCAGCTGGGTCAGACCCCAGAAAGTGCAAGTGCCACAAAGGAAGCTTCACTTAGGAACTAAAACCAGCAATCAGCACAAGATATAAATAAAAGTAAGAACTGGAAATAAAGAAAATACATCTGGATGATATACGACGAGATAACCATGGAACTACTCAGATAACCAGGTTACAACCCGTAAACCCAACAAGGACCGGGGTTGTAACCCTTCGTCTGAATCAGAACTTGGAATTCTCACCATTTATCGGTAAAATAAATACAAGCATTCTGGTCATGCAGTCATCTGGAATAGGATCAGGGCAAGACTAGACTGGTTAGACTCCATCCAATCATTTCACGGCCAAGCAAGAATTACGGCTTGATACTTTAACTAACTAGTGTTGTCACAAGCCTAATTACTAACAAGATGCAGTGAGATTATTCCACAGCCACAAGCCCTGCAGACCATCTAGGTTACCCGGGTTAAAAGATTTAGAGTTGAATTCAGGTGGGTACATCGTCCAGGAAACGAATGTACCCTTAGGTAGCTTGAAGGGTGCAACACATGACAGTGTGCTGAAAATATGCCCTACTCGACGGCAGGCTACAGATCCCAAGACGTGCCCAGGTAACGGGATTGCCTGTAGCTGGAAGATCTCTTTATGACTAATGTATTAATCTAGTTATTTAGCCTTAGTCCATTTCAGTAGGTACTCCTGACCGTGGTACTCAGGAATCCCCTCCTAGACATGATGCAAGACATGACTGAATTATTTGTACAAGCATAATCGCCCACGGTGTCCAGATAATTTATACAGGTCATGTCATGTCAGGTAGCCGTCGCAACAGCTGTTCGAAGATAATCATGTCAGGTTTATCATATCAAGTGTACTAGTCAGGAGTGCGCCACGACGGGCCACTATCAGGTCATGTCAGGTTATTATGTCAGGAGTGTACCACTACGGGTCACTATCACGTCATGCTCAATTATCAATTCCAAACATATCAAATGAATTCATGATTTTCAAGTTCAGGACAAAAGGCGTAAGGATATAAAATGGACATTAAATATCTAATAAAATATCAATATACAGGGCTATAGAAGAGCCATGCGGCTAAGGCACATGCGGCCAGGATGAATCTCATGCGGCTGGAGAAGGAGTCGGGTTCATGCGGCGGGGGAGAGATTCATGCGGGTCGGGGGAACTAAGGACCCATGCGGCTCGCAGGAGAGGGATTCTCATACGGCTGGAATAAATCGAACTCATGCGGCCAAGAGAAGGGCAAGACACATGCGGCCAGGAGGGCAAGGGTACTCCTGCGGCTGGTGGAAATGAGTCCATGCGGCTCAACCAAGTCGACCCCCATGCGGCTGGGTCAAGGTGATTGCTTATGCGGCTGACGGGAGGGGGGAGTTCATGCGGCTTATAAGGTTCAGGATCTCATGCGGCTGGCGGATATAGAACTCATGCGGCCAGCAGGTGAGTCTGGTTCATGTGGCTCGTCAAGGCTGTGCACATGCGGCTGGGTCCAACTCATGCGGCCAAGATAAGCTGATGCGGCAGGATAAGGTCCTCAGCCCTATGCGGCTGAACTGACTGGGTTCCACGTGGCCGGGAATACTTGCCGCATGAACTTGTCACACGATCAAGTCAAGGCAATAGTGCATGCGGTTGGAACTGACTTGCCGCATGAATGTTCATGCGGTCAAGTACACCATGCGGCTCGGGACAGTGCTTCTTCTCCAAATTTCCGAGAAGAAGTACACCATAAGCCATGGCTTCCAAGCTGCATAACTCTATCATTCGGAGCCCAAATCCAAACTTCCATTGGTCAAAATGGGGTAGAACGAGATTCTCTACAACATAGAACCCTCAAAACTCAGAAATAACAGGATTAAGTAGATCAAAACCCAAGAAATCCGAAAATAAAGTAAACTTAGATCTAGAAAAATCTAGCCAAGGAAAGTGAAAATGCCAAGTTCTAAAGTAAGTTAAAATGCTGTAAGGAAGAGAATGAAGCAATAAAATTTGAGTTCCTCCATGAAGCAAGTTGCACTTGCCTAGACCTCTCTCTCCTCTCTCTGGTAGGTGAAGGAGTTAATGGAAGAAGAAGAAGAGGTTAATGAAGAGAGAGAAAGAATAATGGTAATAAATACCAAAGGTGGTGGTAGGTAAAGGGTTCACCTTGGGTTCATAATGAACTAATAGCAATCCCAAACCGAACCAAGCCAACCCGAACTAAGAATAACCAAGCCAAACCAAACTAAGGAGATATGCAAATAGAAGATAAAATACGTATACGTATTCCAAATACGTAATACGAACCACAGACATTACAACTCTACCCACCTTAAAAGAATTCCGTCCTCGAAATTTAATCAAGAGGCTAGAGGAGCAATGACAAGCTACATTAATCACATGCAAGCTATAACTAGGCAGACAATCACTCATTCAAGCAAGGAATCGAAGGCATGAGGCATAAGAAAGACATTATACCTCACGAGTCAAACAAGTCGGGATATCGCGATCGGATATCATCCTCACGCTCCCATGTTGACTCCCCTAAAGAGTGATGACCCCAAGCAACTCGGACTAACTTGATAGTCTTGTTCTTGAGGATCTTCTCTCTTCGGTCCAATATAGACACGGGCCTCTCCTCATACGAAAGGTTGGTACCAACAACCAATTCCGAATGATCCAGGATGTGGCTCGGGTCCGAGATGTACCGTCCTAATTGGGATACATGGAACACGTCATGTACCTCGCTTAGCGACGGCGGAAGAGCGAGACGATAGGATACATCTCCTACTCGCTCCAGAATGTCAAACGGTCCTATATACCTAGGACTAAGCTTGTCCCGTACGCCGAAACGAATGATGCCACGGTTAGGCGAAATCCTCAGGAATACATGATCGTCGACCGAAAACTCGAGAGGGAGCCGATGAGAATCGGCCTAATGACGCTGGCGATCTTGGGCAACTCGAAGATGATCTCTGACTCTTCTGACCACCTCAACTGTCTGAGCAATCATTTCTGGACCAAGCATCTGCCTCTCTCCAATATCATCCCAGGCTAACGGAGATCTACACTTCCTGCCATAAAGTGCCTCGAACAGTGCCATCTGGATACTGGCCTGGAAACTGTTGTACGAGAACTCCACCAGGTGCAGGTGATCTTCCCATGAACCATCAAAGTCAAGTGTGCAAGACCGCAACATGTCTTCAAGAGTCTGGATCGTACGCTCCGACTGGCCATCTGTCTGCGGGTGATATGCTGAACTGAACTGGAGATGAGTTCCCAAACTCTCTTGCAAGCTATGCCAAAAGTGCGACGTAAATCTTGAATCTCAGTCCGAGGTGATACTGACTGGCACACCGTGCAATCTGACAATCTGCCTGAGGTACATCTCTGCTAGCTGAGCCGTCGACTGACCAACTCTGAATGGAAGAAAGTGAGCCACTTTCGTGAGCCGATCAACTATAACCCAGATAGTATCTCGACCAGCTGGGGATCTAGGTAATCCGGTCACAAAATCTTTGGTCACATGCTCCCACTTTCATTCTGGAATCGGCAAGGATTGAAGAAGTCCAACGGGCCTCTGATGTTCGGCTTTAACTTGTTGGCAAACCAAACACCGAGAGACAAACCGAGCTATCTTCCGCTTCATGCCATTCCACCAGAAGTACTGACGGATATCACGGTACATCTTCGTACTGCCAGGATGGATAGAATACTGAGAACTGTGCGCCTCTGACATGATCTCTTGTCTGATATCTCCACTGGGTACACAAAGACGCTTACCATATCGAAGTGTACCATCATCATGAATGCATAATTCTGGTCTACGTCCCGTCTCATACTCTGTTCTTAGTCGCTGAAGCTTAGAATCTGCTGACTGTGCCATCCGGATCCTCTCGACTACAGTGGACTGAACTTGCATACTGGCCATCAAGGCCACACTGGAAGGGAGAACAACTTCAATACCCATCTTCTGAAGATCTGCTAACAGCTCTGGTTGCGCTGTTAGAAAATAAACTTTCGCTCTCCTGTTCAATACATCCGTAACAACATTGGCCTTCCCAGGATGATACTGCAGGTTGACATCATAATCCACAAGAAGCTCTAGCCACCTTCTCTGACGCATGTTAAGATCCTTCTGGGTGAAAACATACTTTAGGCTCTTGTGGTCGGTGAAAATCTCCACCCTGTCTCCGTACAAGTAGTGCCTCCACAACTTAAGTGCAAATACTACTGCTGCCAGCTCCAAGTCATGGGTTGGGTAATTCCTCTCATGATCACGAAGTTGTCGTGAAGCATAAGCTATTACCTTCCCATGCTGCATTAGAACACATCCTAGGCCTCTGCCTGAAGCATCATAATATACTGAGAATCCTCCGGTCCCATCTGGAAGCGTGAGAATAGGAGCTGTTATCAGGCCTCGCTTCAACTGCTCAAAAGAACTCTGACACTCTGTTGTCCAAGCAAACTGCACATCCTTGCGGGTCAACTAGGTCAATGGCGCTGAAATCCGAGCAAAATTCGAAACAAACCGCCGGTAGTAGCCGGCCAATCCAAGAAAACTACGAACCTCTGCAACTGTGCTGGGCACTGGCCATGACTCAATAGCCACAATCTTCTGGGGATCCACTTCTACTCCTCCTCGAGTGATGATATGACCCAAGTACGAAATGCGATCGAGCCAGAACTCACATTTACTGAACTTGGCATATAACTGGTGCTCTCTGAGGATCTGAAGAACTATACGGAGATGCTGCTCATGCTCTGCCTCACTCTTGCTGTAGACCAGGATGTCATCCAAGAACACAATCACAAACTGATCCAAGTAAGGCATGAAGATGCGATTCATGAGGTCCATGAATACTGTCGGCGCATTGGTTGCTCCAAAAGGCATAACAAGGAACTCCCAACGCCCATATCTCGATCTAAAAGCTGTCTTTGGGATGTCCTGCTCTCTGACTCTGATTTGATGATATCATGAGCGAAAGTCGATCTTCGAGAATACTGCTGCCCCTTTGAGTTGATCAAACAAGTCATCTATCCTCGGGAGAGGATATCTGTTCTTGATTGTTACTGAGTTCAAGGTACGATAATCAATACATAACCTAGACGTACCATCCTTCTTTTTCACAAGAAGCATCGGGGCTCCCCAAGGCGATCCACTAGCACGAATGAATCCCTTGGTTCGAAGTTCTTCAATCATCTTGTACAATATCTCCAATTCTGACAGCGCCATCCGGTAGACTCTCTCTGACACTGGGGCTGTTCCTGGAATCAAGTCTATGGTGAACTCGATCTTCCGCTCCGGAGGCATACCTGGAAGCTTTTCTGGGAAAACATCTGGAAACTCTTCGACTATCCGGGACAACGGCACTGCTGCTACTGCCATCCGCAATACTGGAGGAGAAGGCTCAACTGCGCCTCGGGAGAAAGAAAACTCCGGCTCGCCTGGAATGGTAAAAACAACCCTGCCAATGTAGCAGTCTATCCTAGCATAGTGGTTCCTCAACCAATCCTTCCCTAGGACCACATCATAATCGGCCATCGGGAATTCTATCAATCTAGCGGGGAATTCTCTACCGCTAACTACGATCCGACACGAGGAAAACACCCTATCGACTCCCACAAGTCTGTTACCAGTAAGTATATTGAGCCTTACTGATAATGACTCGGGCTCCAATCCTACCCGTGTCGCGAATCGTGCAGACATAAATGAATACAATGCACCAGAATCAAATAAAGATATACGGCCAAGTTGGTAAGTCCGTCTGATAAAGCTGACAAATTCTGTCAAATCTGACAAAAATGACAGCTCTGACATTCTGACAAAAAGATAAGATATGATCAGACAAAGTCATGCGGCCAGAAGGATTGCTACCCGAGCCGCGAGAACGTTATGCGGCTCAACCTATGCGGCCCTAAAAGTCTCTGAGCTTCATACGACCAAGGGTGACTATAACCTAAGCCGCATGAGCTTTATGCGGCCTAAAATACAGAATCTATGCGGCTCAAAAGTCCTTAAGCTACACGCGGACTAAGGAAGGCATGAGTCTTATGCGGCCCAACATGGCCGAAAACTGAGAGACTCATGCGGCTCAAAATAATTCCTATCTTGCGATAGGACACATGGCAGGCTGACTAAGTCTCAACCACCCAGATTTACAGCAACGAAATCCCAACAAATCGCTAGCTGGCGGCCAAAGAGAGGGTCTTTACAAGCTGATTAGCCACGTAGCCACGGGCCACCTAAGTGGCTCAAAACACACATCACTATAAATAGCAGGGTGCCACACCCCTGCAAAAGGCTGGCAACCTTCGAAAGGCAATTTCTTCAAGAGCTAAAGACTGCGTCAGATAGTCCAAGAAGTAAGGCAGAGTTGATACAATTTTCCGAGCCTCCACCATCACCCCCCAGAATCAAAAACTAAACAATTGTACTTAGATTATTTCCTAGGATTTCCTTTTTGGCTCTTCTTTGTACAAGCGAGTTTGTAATCAATTTCAGTGTTTCTGTAATACTTATCTTTGATATTTAATGGCAAACACGATGGCGACTCTGCTGGGGACTTCCTTCTTCTCTGATGAGAAGCTGGTGAAGCAATCCGACGCGTCCAAGCTCGGCTCTATGCAGCAAATGCTTGTGGTTCATTTTGACCAACAAGCCTTCGAAGAAATGCTATCTAAAGGGAGCGCCAGCCTGTCACAGAAGAGAGCCAACCCAAAGAGAACTCGTAGGACGTCGACGCGCAAAACTGTTGCCCCCGAACAAGTTCTCGAAAAAGCTTCTTCTTCGGCCCAAGACGGTGATCGAAGCTCTCCTGCGGCGTTGCTTCCGACCGTAGAGGACCCCACTGTCCCCAAATCCAGCAAAGAAAAACACTATGATGTTAAGTTTTTGGGGGCACAAGGAAAATCCATGCGGACAAAGAAGAGGTCGCATAAGAGAAATGGGCAGTCTGTCCATGCGGCAGCCAACTCTGGCCGCAGACAGACGACCCATGCGGCAGCCAACTCTGGCCGCAGAAAGATGGCTTATGCGGCAGCTGTCACGACCCGCACCCACTGTGAGAGTACGAGTACGTAACAGCGCCCAGCCTACGCCGCAGTGTCGGTGGTAGAACGCTGTTCTAAGTCTCTAACTAACCATCAACTCATGCAGTATTTAATGACTCATCATGATCAACTCCGAACGGAGGACAAGTATAAGATATGGTGTAACTCAATCACAGTCTAAGCACGATAAGATAACACAGAAAATAACTAAGAAATTGAAGACAACAAACTACTGAAATAATATCAACATCTGAATAATCTCAAATACATCTCAAGTCTCAAATCTCTATATACAACTCCAGATCTAAACAGGAAAACTAAAACAAGACAGACTAACTAAACTCCCGATCACTCCTGAGTGTCGTGGCCATAGGTAGCTAAGCCATCTCCTCAGTAAAATGTAGGGCATGTGTCCTCAGGGCAATCATCTGTAAAATTTTCAACAGGTCCAGTCAGGACAGGAACGAGCACATCTCATCTAGTAAACCCAAGTAAATGACAGAGAACTATAAAGCAGTTATAGACAGTTGTATTGATAAAAATGGCAGTTATATTCAGGTGATGGTAAGAAAGACAGATAAAGTACAAGGAAAGTAAATACTAAACAAGAGAAGAATCATAGCAATGAAGACTGTAAAAATAGAACTAGCTGAACCAGGGTAATATGATATAAAGTCCAGGCAAGAATGTAGACTAGTGTAACTCCAATGTAAGTCCAGTACATGATGAATCTCATACAAGATGAATCCAGTAAGGGACGATTCCAGTCATAGTGATCAATGATTCTAGGGTGAGTCCAGCCTATACTCTAGCAGTGTGTTTTAAAATATCGAGATCGACATGTAAACGGCTATGGGTAATCCGGCACATCACACACCTGGCCGGGTGTGGGATAGCTATCATTCCAGTATGATTCCAGCAAAGGGTGATTCCAGAAATGGGGTATGTCTACATGTCTTACTCTAGTATTTCCCCTCCCAGCAAGTGAATCCAGAATTCTGACACAATGATTCAAGATGAGTCCAGCCAAGTACAATGATACCAGTAAATGATTCCGGGGTGATTCCAGTAATAGAAGTCGGAAATGATGATACCGGTAATAGAGGCCAAAAAATAAATGTGTGTCGTATACATGAATCCAGAAATAACAGTACGTGTTTGTAACAGAGAATCACATACAGCTAACTAGAACTGAAATACAGTAATTGACAAATAAATGAGAGAACTATCAGAGAATGTACTCGTCTGATACTCTGAAAAGAGTAGTATAATATCAGATGCCTGCACCAGAGTCACAATGTCCTAAATAAAGCAGTACAGGTTATAATATGTTTAAAATAAGGTAAATAATGTTTATGATGCAATCTACATAATTTCTAGACCAATCTAGGTCAAAGTCAACTCTAAGTCAATCCTGGTCAACTGTCTAGGTCAAACTAGGTCCAAATCAAACTTGGTCAACTCTGGGTCAATCCAAGTCCATACTCCAGTCAAACTAGGTCAAACTAGTCAAGGTTAGTCTAATCTAGGTTAAAGTTAGACTATCTAAGGTTTTGGTCAAACATAGACTAGTTAACAAGGTAATTAGGTCAATCTTAACTAATGGTCAACTTCTAGTCATTCTAGAATCAAAACTTGGTCATAGGTTAACTATCTAATCAACTCTACCTATACCATATCACACAATTAAGGATATAACACATTACCCATATCACATACATGTATATATCCCAAACTAATTTACACTACACAACCTATATAGGGTACTTACCATATCCTAAGTATCACCTATGTATACAAGGACTAATCAAGCATATGGATTGGCTAACTTATATGAGACTGGACATCACAACATATACCCCTAAATGAAACTCTCCCTCTAAACACCCATACCCTACACTCTCAACACACAAGCCAAACAATTTCTCAATCCTCTCTCACTCACAAGCTCAAGACATAACCCATTTCCCTCAAACCCACTCTACCTACATATAGCTAAATAGGGCACATATATATATAGGCTTATAGGGACTGATTGCAGACTGGTTTGGGGTGTCAAGGGGCTGTCCATATGGACTGGTACAAGGGGGTTTGAGCATAGCTAATAGGTCCTTTTAAGGGGCTGTGCTATGGTGAAGTATGGGGCTGGTATGGACAGGCTTTGGGGTACTACTAAGGCTGAATTTGGGACTGTGTTGGCTGTCATTGGGGTCAGGTTTAGGACAGTTAAGGGTTGTTTCCAGGTTATGTGGAAGGTGTGGGTGCACACTATGTTCTCAGATTTCAAACCCCCTCCCAATAAATCAATATACATATATGTATATAGCACATACACACAAGCAATACTAACACATAATTATGAATTAATAACTGCTATAAGGAAAGATTCTAAGGGATGAACACCAGGAAAAATGGTCTTCTATTGCTCTCATATACCCATGATATGTAAAGTCCTATGAGGACTTATATGAAATCAACAAGGGCTGAACAACATCATAATCTAGCTAATGAAGGATGTTGACTCTCCCATGCCATGTCAAGGCAAGGTAATACCAACCAAGGCCAAACACCACATGCCACTATACTGCTGCCAGGAAATCAAGGGACTGCAGAAAAGATTGGTCATAGATTTCTAACATTCAATTTACCTACATTAGAAGATACATTCAGGTTTACTTGCATACATGGTACACTCATATATTCATCTATAATCCAACAACCTAAACTAATGAAATCATCACAAACCAAATTACGAGATCAAAATACCTCAAAAATTCGAACCCTCAGTTATATCTGATATCAAGCCACATGTATGTAGGCTGTGTTAAACATACCTGAAATTCTCCTAATTGATCTATGTGCAGGTGACTTCATGAGGGTGTGTTGCAAATCAGATTTAGTTGAAAGGAAGTGGGGGTGTGTGTATACATAAGTTTGAATGTGTGGGTGTCACATTGAACCTATGTGTGAATCAACAAGTGAATGGTATTTGTTTCCCAGTTTTGTATCACCGTCCAATGTAAAAACAACTTACAGGTTAAAGTCTCAGTGTTTCAGGAATTAAACTCAGGAAAATGACAGTTTCTGTGTGTGAGATTGTGTCCACATGACATAGTGTTCAGGTTGTGACAGTTTTATTCACCCAAACCAATCAAAAACCCATTGGAAATGCCAAATTTGAATCAAATTATCCATAAACCAATCAACATGAATATTAAACACTGTTCAAATCTCCAAAAACTCCTGATACTGAGATTATCAGAAATTCGAACCCCCAACTCTCAGGAATTCCTGTTCGAGTGTCTGAAGCCCATTGATCAACCCTAAACTCAACCCAAATCACAAACTCATCTCTAGGAATGTAAATATGTCACATATTAGCAATTGAACACTAAATACTTTAATTAACCATTTAATTAATTACTATGTAAGAACAGAACAACAGAACATGTATCAGAGAATTTTTAGGAACCCAAATTGACATTCGAATATACCATAAAATCCTATTCAGTCACACCCCGAGGTTAGACACACGTGTACGTGTCAAGTGGGGGGTGTTCACGTGTCCAAATAATGGACACGAAGTGTCCAAATCGTGCAAAATAGTTTGTGACAGACTGTGTTTACAGACAGGCTCGTGCAGCCGTGTCAAGCTCTCGTGGACACGACTCACTACACTAGACACCTCGTGCACGTGTCTAAGTGTTCGTCAGGACTAGGAGAGTGTGTCCCACAGCCTGCACAGTGTCCACGTGGATCGTGTCGCGTGCACGAGACGCGTATCCGAGCGTGTCTGTGCACGCGCGTGTGAGTGTGCAAACCCAGTGCGGGTCAATTCCCTTCGTGCACACACAACGAGAACCTATGAAACTTTGTAGGTGTCGTGTCAGTCATAGCCCCTAGGTTCTGGCAAAAAATGGTGGTGTCTCGTGTCGTGTCCAGTGAGAACTGGACACGGGGTAGTAGGGCATACAAACGGGGTATCGTGCAGCGAGTACGTGTCCGTTTTGGACACGGAAACGACACGAACCCTAGCTCAGTCTTCACAAAAATTAATATACATATATAGAGCAACAAATTCATATATTTAGTTTCACAAAAATCGAAAATAAAATCCTTAGAGGCATTTCAACAAACACCTACACTACACTACGACACGTGTCCGATACGGACACCAAACGGACACGAAATCCACCCAAATTTCAGGGACACCTAGGGGACTCCTAGATCTAGCCCTACATGCAAAGAAAACTGAATTTTAAATCAATTTAAAGGGTTTTACCTATGTGTGCAAAAAGCTTGGAAAAGCTCCAAATGGGGGATTCTTTCTCTTGATGCCAAAAGCTCCAAATTGTCCCAAAGCTGGGATTAAATTCCACATTCAGAAAATAGGAGGAAATTAGGTTCTAATGCAAGAAACTAGGATTAAAAAGGAATTAAATGGATTTATGGGGATTTTTGGAAGAGGGACAATACCTTTCTTTTTCCAATGTTGAAATGAATGAAAGAATGAGGCAAGCCCTAGAGAATAAGTGTTTATATAGGGTGGAGATCCCTATGGCTGGTCATTTAGGGTTTGGTTAGGGTTAGGGCTTCTAGTTATGGGCCATGGGCCAAGTCATGATCAAATAAATCATTTAGCCATAAGTCATTTCATGAAACAATAAACCATGACTTAAATGCACTAAACCAAATCCCCTCATTCTAAAATTAGTTTCTAATAGCTAAATGTAGGTTAACCTAAGTTAGACTAGGGTCACCATGGCTAGGGTTAGGCTTTAGGCTAGTTCACTAGGTCTCAACAAGTCAAGTCAAACTAGAACTCACCAAATCAATAAATCACCAAATAATTCAAATAAGTCAAAATGACCAAATTACCCCTAGGCTAAAATGATAATTAAATCATCCTAATGACGTGGTTAGGCGCTAGGTCATGCAGTCTCTACGGTTTCACTAGCAGTACGTCAAAATCACAAGTCATGACTCAAAACAGTTTTTAAATAGTTTAAAAATAATTAAAAATTATCAAAAATCATAATGTGAAATAAATATCAATAATTAATAATTATAATTATAAAATTTCAAAAATACCCTTATCTGGAAAACTGGGTATTATAGCAGCCAACTCTGGCCGCAGACAGACGACCCATACGGCAGCCATCTCTGGCCGCAGGAAGATGGCTTATGCGGTAGCCAACTCTGGCCGCAGAAAGATGGCCCATGCGGCAGCCAACTCTGGCTGCAGGAAGATGACCCATGCGACAGCCAATCCTGGCCATAGACAGAATGTTTCATATGGCACTGTCAGGAGCTCTGTGTTCGACTGTCTCTCATGCGGACCCGACTCTATGCGACCCATTGAGAATGTGGAATATTCCAATCAGGACTCTTCTTACTATGCACCTTCAGGCGCTAGTTGAAGAAGTCCAGGACAGTGCGGACCCAACATGCCCAGTCAACTGTCCAAGCTACTGATTGTCAGCGGGCACCGTTAACTGTTATACGGGCTCCTGATGAAAAGTTGTACAGAACCACCCGCGTCCAGTACCCCAGGGCTAACAGACAGGGTGGGTCTTTAAAGACTCCCTTTAACGATTGAGAGCAAGTGCTTTTACTAGCCTCGGATCAGGGAGCAAGCATGATACCTACGCACCTGTGTGCTCAGGATGCCCGAGTCCACAAGTTTGGTGCAATGGTAAATCAGCCTGCTATCGATTTGCGTGAGGTGATCACTCACAAACGCAAAGAGGCAACCTTGGCATGTGATGAGTCCCTCTCGGGATGTCGTTACACCCATGTCATCATCAACTGCTGCTACGACAAGTCGGCAGCACCTGAAGATCGACAGTCCATTTTTTAACGACTGTAGCAGCCAGCACCTGTCCGACAAAAAATCAAGAAATAGGTACAAATTCTGGGAGACGAGGAGTTTCCTTTCGTCTCCTATAATTCAACTCGGAAGGTTCCTCCCGGCATGGGGGAAAGAAGACAGGCTCTTCCAGCACGGCAATCTCAGCCAGTACTGTAAACAAACTCTCATCTCGAGGGTTGTCGCCGACAGCCACAGGGGGTGTCTATTTAGGCAGTCGATCCAGAAAGAAGCTTCCAGCACCTAGGGGTGCACCTTCGGCCTCCTTGGGAGTAGATGAAGCTGGGGATAGCACTCCCTCAATATATGCAACAACCCGGTGTACTAGGAACATACACAGGGGGTAGAGATTCCCCAAATGACGTATCAGACTTGGACTTCCCTGAGGGCGACCACCCTTCCCAAGACGAGGCAACTTCCTACACAGGGGGTAGCACCCCTTCCGAGTCCGAGGAAGATGACATTCCGACATTTCCCGATGATTTTTCTGTACGAGAATACGACATAGAGAGCACCTCTGCTACGGTCCCTTCTACTTCTACCCATGTATGGACAATCTTTATGGCTGACGATGATCATGAAGTGCCCACTAACCGACAACATCTAGAAGTACTTGAAGCCATGCTCTTGTCCTTGGACAAGTCAGTAGACAAAATCAAAGCTGCCTTGCCAACTCAACCAGCTAGGACGCCTGGACAAACAAGTTTGGGACCCGCAGTCAACACGGACTCCAATACGACCGTCCCTCCTTTGGGTGATGATCCTTTAGGAGCATCCGTTCCTTCAGCTGTAAATGAAGCCAAGGAGGCAACGAGGGAAGTCCAGGAGCTTCAAGCAATGTTTAATGCCCGAGACTCCTCTCGGGACCTCAGAATATGGCAGCCGTATCCCGTTGCATGGAGAGATGTGCCTTTTCTACCACGGTACAAGCCGTTTCATATCGATTTGTATGACGGGAAGACCTCTGCTAGTCGGTACATGACTTACTTTGAGGTCACAACCGACCACTTGCCGCATAGTGACGTCATCCTCACACGATTATTCATCAGAGCATTGGAGGAGATTGCATTTGACTGGTACTGCAACCTTCCCGATAACTACACCCATTCTTTTGACGGCTTCAAGCACATGTTCCTTGAGTGGTTCTACGAAGTGGGGCATGATGTGACAATGTCATCTCTCATGGACGTCGTTCAAGGAGAGAGGGAGATAACAAAGAACTATATTGAGCGGTTCCGCCAAACCGCAATGAGATTGCCCTAAGGCAATTCTGAGAGCTCCTTGATTAAAATCTTCCAGAAGAAGTTGCTCCCCGCAATTAGCCTCTGGATGGGCGACGATCAGTTCAGGAATTGGATGACCTTCATCATAAGTGCTACCAATGCGAAGGCAAAATTGAAGAAGGCTCGCTAGTTGGGATTATACGTCCCAGATGGAGAGGATAAGGGCAAACGTCCTGGTTCTACCTCCAGTAACAATAACAGTGGCGGCACCTCCAACCGGGACAATAAAGGCAAACAGGCCATGGTCGCTGATGCGACTAAGAAGCCTGAACAAAAACAGACGGAAGGTCAATGGCCCAAGATGAATTACTCATTTGAAGATAGTCATGTCAAACCTATCTTCGATATGCTCTTGCAAGGGGGTAGGATCCAGCTCCCTCCACCAAGGCGCGAGCCCCGAGCGGCAGAAATGGAGGACCCAAAATATTGTCACTTCCACCGCTATGTCCATCATTCCACTCATGACTACTTTCAATTAAGCGGGACATCCAGAGTCTTATCGACTCCAAAGCTCTGTCAATAGACT
The DNA here is from genome assembly GCA_029216955.1 of Iris pallida. Taxonomy (NCBI): domain Eukaryota; kingdom Viridiplantae; phylum Streptophyta; class Magnoliopsida; order Asparagales; family Iridaceae; genus Iris; species Iris pallida. Next base: position 8,652 of record JANAVB010037328.1, on the reverse strand, counting down.
TTGAAGAGGTTACCGTGGCGGCGAACATGGTGTCAATTCAGTTCACCGACTTCCCTCCAACAAGCACTCCAGATGGGGTAACTCCCGTCCCTCGGGCGATGATGGAGGTTACCAATCTTCCACCCGTCCGGAACCAGACATCTGGACTAGTACCTCTCACCACTTCGCGAGGAGAGATCATGTGGGTGCACCCGGACTTAGTGCCCGAAGTTATCCAGGCGGTGTCATCTCCTAGCAACAAGAAGAAGGGCAGAAAGTCTAGATCCTGCCATACAATTTCAGCCGAAGCTGAGGAAGCGGCAGCTGTTGTTACCCGATCTGGAGCACAAGTCCAGCCCATACTGGGTAGTTCAGTCGAAGATCCTCAGCCGGCAACGTTGCTTGTCTCGGATGTTCCTAGGCCACCTCTGCCTCTACCGACAGATAAGTCCAAGCCAAAGAAAACTCGCTTCGACAGGCCACTCCGTAATGATGCACCTCAGGGGCTGGAGATACCTTACAACTTTGACATATTAGCACAATTGGCTAATACGCCTGCAAAGTTATTGTTATACGAGCTCCTAAGGCTTTTAAAGGATCTTTGTGTCGCATTGAGCGAAGCACTCCAAAATGCTGATGCCTACTTAGTTAGCTCAGGTCAAGCCTCCAGGGGAAGACCCGTCAGCAGATCTACATGGCAGCAATGGCACAGATGCAATATCCAACATCATATTTACTCCACAGAACATGTTGATCAAGTCCAACTTGCATGATCGCCCCTTGTACTACACTGGATACATAAGCGACATCAAGGTGGATCGGATGCATATCGACCCTGGCTCGTCAATAAGCATCATCCCGAAAAGCTTCCTCCAACTTCTTGGCATCCCTATACACCGGCTAGCGGCGACCAACACTGCCATTAGCAGTTTCAACTCGGGAAGGAGCTATCCCCTAGGGAAGATCCGATTGAAATGTCAGATTGGTGACCTGAAGACGGAGGTTACCGGCTACGTCATAGATGCAGACACCTCCTATAACATCCTCCTGGGACGTCCGTAGATACATGACTATATGATCGTGCCATCCACCCTTCACTAGTGCTTCAAGTATGTCAGTAAGTACGGCTTCGTGAAGACTGAATTCGTCGACATCGATCCCTTCAAAGGGGTTAAATCTTATTACTCTTCGGAGGCTTGTCTATATGACGAATCCATAAGACATATAACTGATGAACTGGAGGCCATCACAGGGCCAGAAGAACCCTTGAGAATTTATCTCCAGGCCCGTAAATCGGGCAAGGCTGTACCCCTCGTCGCAACTTTGCATAAAGAGGTGCTCGGTTCTCCTGCCTCACCTGCGCAATTGGAACTAATGGTCATCCGGCTTCCGAGATACAGCCAGGAGCCAAAACCTGTCATAGGGCCGATGGTGATTCGACTGCCAAAATCTAATCAAAGGCAACAGGAAGATACGAGGACCTCTGTAACGCCTATGGTGATCCGATTGCCAAAATCTACTCAAAGGCAACCGAAAGACACAAAGTCCCTTGCCGAGCCAATTGTCATCCGTCTTCCCAAGACGAGCCGGCAACCAAGTGTCGATCCAATACCCTCAGGCAAGTCAATACCACAAGCTGAACCCTTGGTGGCCAAGTTGCCCAAGACAGCATCCCGACCTCTGAGCTCACAAGGGGTAACCGAAGAGGACATAGAACTCGCCAAATACCTGTTTACACAGGTGGATATCCCCTCTCCTGATGATGTAATTCCTGTGGACAAAATTTCTTATTTCATCAATAAGAGGCTGCCGTTAGACTATTCTGAGTATGATATGCTTAATCTAATGTATGCTACACGGGACTGTCTAGACGTTAGCCTGTATACACAGGTGATAACCGTCCATACCCCAAATCAACTTGCTCCCATTAAAGGCACTTACTTCCTGGTCCCAACTGAAGAGGATGGGATCACACGATCATCTTTGGCTAAAAGAAGGTCCTCAATCTTTCACGCCACAAGAGTTCGATCTCGGACCCGACGCTAGAAGATTACCACTCTACCTGTATATTCCTCAAGCCAAGTACTTCATACAAAGCAGGGGTACGACATGGAGGCTATCCCGGGTCTGAATCACAGCAGCGGTCGATGATTGCCTATACAGCCATCGGCACCGACTGAGAAACCTCATGACTATTATCACAAATCCAGACACGGCCTCGGGTATGTTACACCAGCAATAATGCCCGAAAGTTTCGATGAAGAATGCGAATGGCACTCTTATTCATCCGAGTAACCTACTTACGACTCTGATAGCAGCATTGGAGATATATTCAGACAGACATTATCTGTCAACATGATATCCGGAGACAAAAACCTACTCGAACCGCTTGAGTTGGAGCCATGGGTCCAACAACTAGATGCACAATGGGAGAAGCGCTTCGAGCTACGAGACCCTCCCACTGAAGACGAGGTCATGCAAGTTAACCTCTGTGATGAATCCTCTCCAAAGCTAATCTTCGTCAGTAAAAGCCTGACAGACGGCGAGCGGGAGTCGTTGTTGCAACTCGTCAAAGAATACATCGACGTCTTTGCCTGGAGCTATGAAGACATGCCAGGGCTAAATCCTGAGATCGTACTTCATAAGCTCAACATTTATTTGGACGTAAACCAGTCAAACAACAGCAGCGATGATTTCGTCCAAACGTCATGAACTCCATTGAAGTAGAAGTAAACAAGCTTATAGCTAGCGGTTTCATCCGTGAAGAGCAGCACCTAGACTGGGTAGCCAATATAGTACCAGTCATCAAAAAGAACGAAAAGATCCAAATTTGTATCAACTTTCGTAATCTAAATGTGGCATGCCCTAAGGATGAATTCCCTCTTCTGATCACCGACATAATGATCGATAATACGTGTGGCTTCGAGCGCATGTCCTTTGTGGATGGCTTTTCAGGATATAATCAAATCAAAATGTCTTTTGATGATGAGAAGCATACGTCATTTCGAACACCGATCGTCGTGTATTGTTATAAGGTTATGCCTTTCGGACTGAAGAACGTCGGTGGTACATCTCAATGTGCTAGGGCATCATCTTCAGAGATCACTTACGTAAGACGATGGAGTGTTACGTTGACGACATCGTCGTCAAAAGCCGCTCCAAAAATGATCACTTACATGATTTGAGAACAGTGTTCGACCTCATACGAGTGCACAATCTAAAGATAAATCCCACCAAGTCCTTCCTGGGCGTGTCTAGTGGGAAGTTCTTGGGCTTTGTCATTACTTTTTGGGGCATTCACATAGACCCGATAAAACAAAAGCAATCCTGGAGATGAATCCAGTAAGGAACCTCCGTGAACTCTGCGGCCTTCAGGGAAGACTAGCCTACATCAGGAGGTTTATATCTAACCTCTCATTGCGATGTTAATCCTTCACTCAACTCATGAGAAAAGGTGTCCCTTTCGTATGGAACGAGGAATGTCAGCGTACCTTTGATGACATTAAGGAATACCTAACGAATCCGCCAGTTCTGGTAGCCCCGATCGTCGGAAAGCCCTTCCTGCTCTATGTACGGGCGATGGAACACTCCCTCGGTGCTTTGCTAGTACAAATAATGACCGCGAAACATGAACAAGCTATTTACTATCTCAGCCGGATGATGGTAGGACCGGAACATAGGTACACCGCCGTGGAGGAGTGCCTTGCCCTAGTGTTCGCCATTCAGAAAATACGACACTATGTGATAGGGCAGACCATCCATGTTGTCTCACGAGTTAATCCTCTTAGGGTTCTCATGACCAAACCAGGCGCACTCAGTTCTCGGCTAGCCACCTGGGCGATACTGTTATCCCCCTACGACATGGTTTTTGTTCCGCAAAAGGCTGTCAAAGGTCAAGCCTTGGCCGAGTTCTTAGCAGTCCATCCAGGCTCAAAAATAGCCAAAATTTATGAAGAAATCCCTGTTGAAGTCGTCGCCTCAAACATGACTTCATATGATGCCATTTGGCAAATGATCTTTGACGGTACTTCAAGAACGGGGCCACAAGGTGATATCGTCGCTGGAGTCGGGGTGGTATTAATTTCTCCCTCTGGACTAGTGGTCAATCGGGCGTATTCTCTTACAGAACCCTGTTCACACAACATAGCCGAATATAACGCTCTAGTCATCGGACTCCAACTCGCAAAAGAAGTGGGGATCAAGTACCTGGAAGCATATGGCGACTCGCTGTTGGTTGTTAACCAGATCCGAGGCTCATACGAGGTTCGCAACGAGGACCTGATTCTCCACTATCAGACTGCAATTACCATTATTGCAACCTTATAAGGGTTCTTTATAGAGCATGTTCCTAGGCTCCAAAATATCGAAGCCGATGCCCTAGCAGGCCTTGCCGCTTCCTTGGCACTTCCAAATGATACTTATCATCTAGTCGACGTGATAGGCCATGAGCTGGTCTGTCCAAGAACAATGTTCAACTGGGTATGAGTTACGCCGCCCAGATAACCAACGGCATACAAGACTGTAGACGCCCGCTCATCGACTTTACGGTCTACGAAATTCTGCCAGAGAATGTGAAGGAAGTAATTTTAATCAGAAGACGCTCTCTCAGATTCTTCTATAATACGGAGACAAAAATGTTATATCGACGATCCTACGATGGGCTACTATTAAGATGTCTGTCAAATGCAGAAGCCAAAGAAGCCTTATGCGAGGTTCACGATGGCGCTTGCGGGGCTCACCAACCTGGCCCAAAATTGTAAGATCTTCTCCGTCGGATGGGTTATTACAGACCCACAATGGTAGCAGATGCAGTTGATTATGTAAAAAAGTGTAAGGCTTGCCAGATCCACACAGATTTTGTACATCTGCCATCCGAATTCTTGCACCCAAAGTGGCCTCTTGGCTATTTGAAGCATGAGGAATGGACATCATTGGGCCAATCACCCCACCGTCGTCTAGGGGGCATCGGTTCATACTTGCTATTACCGATTACTTCTCCAAATGGGCGGAAGCTATTCCGCTTGCAGAGATGAAGACATCAAACGTGATTAGCTTCATAAAATATCATGTCATCTACCGCTTTGGACTGCCCCAAAGGATTATTCACGACAATGGTCCGCAGTTCGCAAGCCACTCTTTCTATCGATTTTGTGACAAGAATCGGATTCAGAACATGGCCTCGACAGCATATAACCCATCGGCTAATGGTCTGGCTGAAGCTTTTAACAAAAATATAATCAAGCTCCTCAAAAGTTCATGTCTTCAAACAAACGTGACTGGAATGAAATGCTTGGCGAGTGCTTATGGGTGTATCGTACTACGATTCGGACGGCTACAGGAAATACACCGTTCTCCTTGGTTTACGGGAGCGAAGAAGTTCTCCCATTGGAGACTCAGATCCCCTCATTTCACGTGGTCCTTATTTACCGATTGACGACGGATGACAACCCCCGCCGACGGCTACAAGAACTGGAAGCCTTAGACGAGAAGCGTTTACAAGCTCAACAAAGCATAGAGCTCTACCAAGTGCGCATCTCTCGTCTTTCAACAACAAAGTCAAGAGAATATTCCAAGTCAGTGATCTCGTCTTGGCCGTTCGTCGACCAATGGTCATGACTCACAAGACTCCCGACAAATTCCAGCCTAAATAGGAGGGTCCGTTCATCATCGAGACTGTATTCTCCAATGGCGCATACCGGCTCGCAAAGCAGAATGAGGACTTGCTCATGATGCCCATAAACGACAAGTTCCTAAAAAATACTATATTTAAAAACATCCCCATATTACCTAGAGTGTCGAGTTATGTACATCAGGTACCTCTGAACTTACACTCTGTCCCTCCAGGGGACTGATATTGCATCTCTCCGAGTGACAAGTCACTTATATTAATACCTCTGAACTTCCACTCTAATATTTCGATTGTCATATATCACGTCCATATTACCTCTGATATAGACAATCTCCCAGCTTAACACCTGTACCCAACTCGGGATAAAAGAGATGGTGTTAAGACCACAAAACCTATCATGTCCATATTACCTCTGTTGGGTTTTGTCTCGAATCTATTACTCGTACCACCAGTGCGCAAAAGGGTAATAGGTCAACCAAAATCATTCCTGATTATTGTGTGTCACGTCCAATTACCTCTGATACCGATAGTCTCCCGACTTAACACCTATGCCCAACCCGGGATAAAAGACATGGTGTTAAGACCACAAACCTGTCACGTTCATATTACCTCTGTTGGATTTTGTTTCAAAATTTATTACCTGCATCGCCAGTACGCAGAAGGGTAATAGGTCCACAAAAGTTATTCTAATCTATTACTCGCACCACCAGTGCGCAGAAGGGTAATAGGTACATAAAACTTATCCTAATCTATTACTCGCACCATTGGTGTACCAAGGAGTAGCAGGTCCATAAAATATCATTCAATCTATTTGCTCACATTTTCAGATGTACAAAAGGGCAATAGGTCCACAAAAAATCCCCCAGTGGGATGTCCTTTATCAAACACAAAATGCTGTATTCGGCCCTCTAGTACAAGCACCACAAAAATACCACAAATAAAGAATGGAGTGAATGTATTCTGTTTATTCAATTAGTTACATTCATAGGACTACATCAGCAGCAGAAAATCTAGCAATATATAGTTTGGTCAGTTTGACAGCACTTCGCCTTCACCAAAAAGCAGTTTCGTGGCCCTCAAAGAAGTCATGTTTTACTGCTGAGAAGCAAACAAGGCTGTTGAATCTCCAAGGAGCTGCCCAGAGGAGGGCAAATATAGCATGCTGTTCTCCCCTCTGTAATGTGGATACCTTAGTACCGCTCCTCCAAAAGACCATACCTTCAAAACAACATCCTTGATGGTGGTTTCGCCTACTTGGAGAGCCATGAAGACAGGACGTTCATGATGACGCCTGACCACCGTCCAACTCTCCGAGGTATAAAGGCTCTTCCTATCACCTGGAGAAAACTCTTCCGAAGCATGAAGAGTTCTGAGTTGTCTGATGTGTATGCCAAAATGGCACAGAAAACTCTTCCGAAGCATAAGAAGTTTTGAGCTGTCTGATGTATGTGTCAGAATGGTGTATTTTCACTCTATCGCCGACATTGGTCCTGGAGAAGTTTGCTAGCCAGATCCCATAAAATTTAGAAAAAAGGGGGCTTAGCAGCGAGAAAAAAAATAAAGGACTCCTTTTTCAGCTATGCGGCCTAACCAAACAGAACTCATGCGGCTCGTCATGAGACACTTAGGCGGCTCAGTCTTGAAGTACTCATGCGGCTCAGTCATGAGGCACTTATGTTTACGCAGCTCAGTGCTCCTACGGCTCAGTCATGAGGCACTTATAGTTTATGCAGCTCAGTCATGAAGTGCTCATGCGACTCAGTCGTGAGGCCGCTCAGTCATAAAGTGCTCATGCGGCTCAGTCATGAGGCACTTATGCGGCTCAGTCATGAAGTACTCATGCGGCTCAGTCATGAGGCACCTATGCGGTTCATGCGGCCAGTCATAAAGTGTTCATGCGGCTCAGTCATGAGTCACTTATGCGGCTCAGTCATGAAGTGTTCATACGGATCAGTCTTGGGTCACTTATGCGGTTCAAGTTCGAATGAGCAGCGCTTATGCGGCTCAGCCCATACGGCCCTATCATATAGAACACATGCGGTCCAAATAGATAGGGCATGCATCGACCAGGCTTAAAGCACAGAGGCAATATATGACAGGCCTGTGCATAAAATATGCGATATGGCCATTCAAAATTTCAGTCATTGTCTTTCCACCATCCTTACCCTTGATAGGGGTTGCACGTCGGGATGAATGGAAGGAGAGTCTGTCGCTCTCGACGGAGGGGCAAGTCCCTTCCTTTGGCCGCAGCACCAGTCGACTTGGAAGCTTTTAGAGCCATGGCTAAATTGAGACAGAATGATGTAGACGAAGGAGAAGAAGGTGAAAGAGAAAAATCTCTCTGAATGACCCCTATTTATAGAGTTTCTGGAGAGTGCCTCTTCGATTCTCTAATCATTAAAGATAATACGATGTTTGGAGATCTTGTTCCTAGTAACCGTCGGCTTTATCTCGAAAAGTACCTCTTCGGTTCTCGAGATGATTAAAGATAATAACGACGTTTGGGGATTTTATCCCTAGTAATTGTCGCTTTATCTCGAAAAGAGAACCCAAATCCAAAACAGAATCAAGAAATTAAATACAGCAGTGACAGCTGGCAGGTAGGATGGGGTCTCTCTGCGGCTCAAGATTTTCCTGCGCTCAAGATCTCTCTGCGACTTGAAAATTCCCTGCGACTAAATGTCTCTCCTGACTTGAAGACTCCCTACGGCTTGACATATCTCCATGCTTCTTATTCAAAGTATTCCAAATTTGTAATTTAAAAACTTTGAAGGGGGTCTTGTAGAAGCATGAAAAATATGGGGTTCATGCGGGTCACAATTTGCCGCATAAGTACTTCCGGCCAAACTGGGTCGCATAAAGGAGAGCTACATGACAGATTGTACCCTATGTGGCCCGTCTCTGATTCGAGCTGCAGAAGAAAGATATGCGGCCAAGTTGGTCAGTCCGTCTGATAAAGCTGACAATTCTTTCAAATATGACAAAATGACAGCTCTCACATTCTGACAAAAAGATAAGACGTGATCAGACAAAGTCATGCGGCC
>JANAVB010037327.1:0-22678 GCA_029216955.1 Iris pallida | reverse complement strand
GCACGACTTGGTTCCAAACGCAAAAGATGCGCCCAAGCGAGACAGAAACTTTGAGAGTTGACCCTGGTGCGAAGGCCTTAGTCACCTTACACTTCTGTACATCCTGCTATTAGCCGTGCGCATGGTTTTCAACGCACGTTTTGGCTGTTGATGGCATAACACATTGAGGGCGCATGGCCCATGCCATCTTGGACTTCTTCATAGTAGCCTAACTTTTTCTTGCCAAGATGGCAAGTGAAGAACTTGCAGCCAATCTAGAAGAATAAGAGGCACTGTTGCAACTTTTTGTGGCTCGAACGACTCCCTTTTCTTTTTTTATTTTTAATTTTGGTGCCCTTTTCAAAGGAGGCAAAGGGGCTCTTTATATAGAGTGAAAATGAGAATTCTCCTCTTCTCCTTTCCGACGTGGGATTAAAAGTAATATCCTTTTTTCATGCTTCTACAGCAACTGCATGACATGACTCAATGTGTATCATTAATGCACTATGCCCACAAGCAGCGTTGGAAGCTCTAGTCGCTAGAATGTCGACATTTGAGCTTATAGCTATAAATAACCCCCCCACCCCCTACCCACCCACCCAATTGACATACTACACAAGCATGTAAAGGGAGATAAAAGCTTGAGCACTAAGCATCGAAAAGCACTCTACTTTACAGTGCCCCAAGCATCGAGAGCGATATGTTAAGTGATCAAGTGTCGATCCAACCTCCACCTTCACATGTCACTAGAATCTTTTCTTTAGTTGGATTCTCGACAATTACACACTTATTAATAGTTGTAATAAGGAATTCATTACGCATAGAAGATTTTTTTAAAGGAGCAAGCATATCTCTTCTTTCTTTTTCACACCAAAACAAATGGAAACCCTATTGGGGATGACTTGCTACACTAATGAGAAAGTAGCGACGCAATCATATGTGCACAAGATGGAAACTCTCTTCGACTAATTGGTTATGGGCTTTGACCAACAATAGTTCAAGGAGATACTCTCCCTGGGATATACGAGTTGCGACACTTCCCGCAAGCACATGAAGGTCTCGAACTAGATTAATTGGTACGAAACCTAAACAGAAGGTGCTTCAGAGGAGACACTCGTTGTAGCGACCGTTCCTGCCACTGTAAGCTCTACACACGAAGTGGTCACCCAAACTAAGATGAACTCCGTTGACAGTAATCAAAGATACACAATTAATGGCATAAGACAAAATTGTAACCTATGCTGCGCTCTGACCCGAGTCCCCACGTCCGCTTTTATCCGCTTGCAATCTGCTTTCTTTGCCAACACAACATTAGGGCTGTCCCCTTCATTCTATGCTGACCCCGGCTGGGGCTAGATTTTTGGAAAGCCTGTTTCCGTCGCGCTCACGGCCCGGCTGGCCTACAAGCGGTAGTGGGAATTCTCCTATTCAATCATGTAGAAGCATAGAAAATTTTTAGTTCATGCATAAGTATTATGCGCCGAGGTACCCAAACATGATAGTCTGACCAGTGAAGTTAGCACTATGCGGCAAGCGCTATGTAGCTCGGTAGAAAAATAAAGAACTTCAAGAATGACACAGTGATTCTTCGAAAATCTATGCGGCAAGGGCTTTAGGTGCATAATGCCTAGCCGTATAAGTCGATCTAATACTGTATTAAAAGCTATGCCACTCTGTAATACGTATAGATGATGGTTACGCTTAAAACATTAGCACTTACATAGCATAATAATTACACTTGTCTGTATATACCAGAGCACCGCTATGTAGCACTATGCAACAAGGACTTATGTGCCTGATCATGAAAGCACATACAATTCCCTACAGTTTTCTCTCATCATCATATGTGACAGAGCAGTGACTATGCGGCAGGACGGTTACGAAGCTGAGAAGATGTAACACCCTAGTCCCAAATACGTAGGACTAGGTACGTAGACATACCAGCCGTATAATAAATATATGTAAGCTGTAAAATGCAGTAAACTATGACAACTAATCTCATCCACAAATAAGAGATAAATATATCATTAAATCAATTTAAATTTGTCCTTTTGTACGTAACATTGGCGGAGACAAATCCATTACCACAATATGAGAAGAAAAAATACAAAGAAAGAATTTGTAAAAAGTAGCTTGACGACCCAAGAGTAATCCTCTTCGAAAAATGGAGAAGATCACGGCCTTGGCTAGAACACCTACAAAAATCATAAAAGTACACACCTGGAGAATTCATCAGACCCTCAGAGGGAAATAATAAGATACAGGAAGAACATGCCATAAAAACTGAATATAAAATATGTCATAAAGTCACAAATAAATAGTCCAAATCGTAGCATGTCCTAATATCACATCATCAAATTAGTAGACTACCCCTACAACCAAACAAGGACGAGGGGTAGCACATTATTCCGTGATACGACATTATCCCATGTTACTATTAAATGGGGGTGACATGATAACAACTAAGATCACCTAACCATTCTAATGTGATCAAGCAGTTAAGAACAACCCTTCGACGCATGGGCACTTCTGGGTATTAATAGGATCGACATAGTTCCCAATTAGGCACCAGGGGCCTACGTCCATAATATTTCGTGATGTCAGAGGGAATCAGCAAAATACTACATCCGTAACATCTCATGAACGTCAGAGGGCATCAATATAGGGGTACGTCCATAATGCTCAGTCAACGTTAGAGGGTATCAATGACCTGCATCTCTGGCGGAGCTTACAGGTTAAATAAGGAAAGTGCGAAGGTGGCCCATACGTCAAAGAACTATTCTCTCCACCCAAATGCCTATCTATGCCATCTCCATAACATATATGAGTCTGTAATAACTGCCAAGTCTCCTATCATACATCTATTGGTAGTTAGTCCTAACGTATGCATACGGGTGATCAACTAACACACAAGTACCTCTATATGCTACTCATCTCTCACACATATCTCGTGGTACAACTATGTCAAGATTTATGAAATACATCTGACAAGATAGTCCCTTAACTCTAGTTCGATATGTAAAGTTTAAAGGCAAGAACAAAAAATACGACTAGCAGTTGCATCATGTATAGCAAAAAGTATGGTAAAGTAAATCAAGAATAGTAAACAGTGAAGTAACTAAAGAGCTAGAAATAATCGTACAGTTGTCACGACCCGCACCCAGTGTAAGGGTACAGGTACGTAACAGCGCCCAGCCTACGCCGCAGAATCGGTGGTAGAACACTGTACTAGGTAACTATCTAAATAACTCATACAAATATATAATGTACTTATCATAAATCTCAACTCCGAAAGAGCATAAGTATAGATATAATAAAACTCAATCACAATCTAAGCACGATAAGATAACACAGAAGTCTAGATAACTACTGAGAGTAAACAACAACAACAAAATAAAACTACTAAATAATAATATCTCAAACAACTCAAATACAAAGTCAATATCTCAACTTATTACAATTCAAGTTCTAAACATGAAATCTAAAACAAGTCTACTAAACTAGTCTTCTGATCACTCCTGAGAGTCGGGGCCAAAGGTAGCTAATCTATTTTCGGATCCATAGCAAGTAGGAGATATGTCCTCAGGGCAAACATCTGTAATATTTTGTCAACGTATCTAGTCAGGATTGAAACGAGCACAACTCATCTAGAAATTCCAAGTAAATGGCAAAGACTATAGAGCAGTTATAGACAGTTATATTGATAAAGCATGGAAGTTTTAGACAGGTAATGATGTAGAACAACAATTAAAGTACAAGAGAAATAATATAACGAATCAAAAGATCATGGTAATAAAGAATGTAAATAAAAGCTAGCTGAACTAGAGTAAGGTGATATAAGTCCAGACAATACAATATAGTCAAGTGTGATCCCAGAATGAGTCTGGTATAATATGAGTCGAGTGTGATTCTTGTCAATAATTCTAGTAGGGTGATTCGAGTAAGGTGATGCTTGTAATGATCCTTGTGATAATTCTGGTATGATGATTATAGTGATGATTCTAGATAATACTCAAAGTGTATTTTAAAATACTGAGATCGACATGTAAACGGCTAGGAATAAATCTGACACATCGCATACTGATCAGGTGAGGGGTGGGCGATATCGTTCTTGTATAAGTCACATGGAGGTGGTAAGTCAAAATCTAGAGACTTCAAGTAGAAGCTCATCCGTGTCTTCCAATAACTATAGTTTGTTCCATCAAATAGTAGAAGTCTATTTGTGGATTGTTCTTCAGTTGTGAAGTACATACTTGACATATGTGATACTGTGATCTATGTAACAACTATAATTGTTGGGCTATATTATGCTATCGGTAGAGAAACTTGATATGCGAGATGCGATGCCAGGCAAAAGGAAGGGCCAAGCTAGGTTCTGAAAGAAACTTCCGATGCATATTCAGGATTGTTAGCCCAATGATTATATCATGCTTTTGAATATGGCTAATCAATTAAGTTTAACATATCGACGTCACTAATATTCATGTAATCACTATCATGTTGCTACTTAAACTTAACATTGTCCTAATATTAGTATTGTCCTAATGTTCTATATCAATATTGCTATGCTTGTATCATATTGTTTTGTTTGTCTAACATGCATTTGTAGACATGCAATAAGCATGATCAAGCTTTGTCAAACCAGGACATATGCAATGGAGAATTAATGATGGACCAAAGACGGCATTATACAAGAAGATTTCTCTGAACCGCCTAACGACCTATCCGGGGCCTCGCATCGGGGGTTTCGTTGTTCGGTCAGCGGACAGGGATCGAGGGGGACAGCACCCTCCGTCAGGGGTTCGGGGGCGAAGCCCCCGAAAGGTATTCAGATTTCCAGATCTGTTTATCTTTGGACGATCGCCGTCAAGTAAAAAAGGCGTCTTCAAGTCTGCTCAAATATTTGAAGAAAGGCGTCATCAAAGGGCTCTTAGTTTTCCTATTTCATTAATGTATTTTTCATATTTATTGAGTCTAGGAATACGATGTACACTGTATTGTACTGGAAAATAGGCTACCCAAGAAACGTTTTCAAACTACCCTTTTATTTTTAAAACATGCCCACTTACAAAAGCCCAAACTACTTTCTAACTGTTTGACTTTTCAAAAAGCCCAAAAACCAGTTTGTAAAAACCTAACAGAACCTAGCAGAACTCGGCCCAAATTCGGCCAGAGCTCGATCGGAGTTCAGTTAGTGAACGTTGCTTTTTGAACTTGGTCTTCCTGCAGTTACGGATCCCAACGAGATTTTTCTCATAGAGTTCTGCCCGAATTCTGTCAGAATTTTGCCTTTGGAAAAACTATAAATAGAGAAGGATTTCGATCATTTCTACACACTCATTCACTTTCATATCTCTTCTCTATAAGCCTACTACTTCTTCCAAAGTATTCTGAGCTATTCATTTTCAAATCTCAAGCCAGTTACAATCCTCTAGTCGATTTGCCAGTGCGGTACGGTCTAGAAGTTTTAAGAGCAATTGTAATCAGAGGCTTGATTTAAGTTACACACTTCACAATTGAAGTTGGTCGAGTACTTCGGATCAAAGCTCGCGTTGTAGAAGTTGCAAGAACTTCGGATGAAAACTTGTGGTGATTTTCGATAGTAGATTCAACTGGAAGCTAGAGTTCTTCCGACTGGACTAGTCCTCACAAGAGGGAAACCAGTATACATCCTTGTGTTTGTGTTTGCTCTCTACTCTCTACTTTTCATTTACATATCTGTGATATATTACCTGTGATCTTGTTACTAACATTTTAAATAGTTAATTTCTGCTGCCTACTCTATTCACCGCCCCTCTAGAGTATTGCGCTTTACAACCTGTTCCTACAATCGGTCCTATAATTGGTATCAGAGCCAGTGCTACAACTAGAGAGCGGGTGCTTGGTATATAGATATTGCTGCTCATACCAATTGCTCCTACAATTGGTATCAGAGCAGGTACTGCAACTAGAGGTAATATATTCTGATCCCAATTGGTCCTTTAATTGGTATCAGAGCAGGTTCTCCTTCTAGAGATATTATTGTAGGTGCTCCTTATAGAGATATTATTGCTTATACCATTTACTCCTTCAATTGGTATCCTAGCAAGGACTCTATTATTTTGGCTTAACATCCTTGGAGCAAATCCTCATTATCAGATCGGGTTATACAGGTAAAGCAAGGTAATATTGTTACTATATAACTGCTGTTACATAGATCACTATATCACATATGGCAAGTATGTACTTCACAACTGAAGAGCAATCCTCAAATAGACTTCCACTATTTGATGGAACAAACTATAGCTATTGGAAGACACGGATGAGCTTCTACTTGAAGTCTCTAGATTTTGACTTATGGTCAATTGTTGTCAATAGCTACAAGAAGCCTACTATCACTTCTATTCTCACATCCTCTATAATTAATAAGCCTTATTATAGTTACACAGAGGAAGAGAAGAAGTTAGCTAGCCTTGATGCAAAAGCTATGCATATCTTTTATTGTGCTGTAGACACAAATGTATTTAATCTTATTAATACTTGCACAATATCTCATAAAATTTAGAAAGTTCTTGAAGTTACCTATGAGTGCAGGTATGAAAGCAAAGCTAGCAACTCCAGAGAGAAGGATAGTCTTCATAATGATGCAAATATGTGCATGATGGAATTATGATTTAAGGTACAACACAATCCTTTATATGAAGAAGAGCTTGTATGTGACAACTACAAGAAGATAGACCACATCCAAGAAGATTGTACTACTGCTAGAAAGGAGAGTCACTACGAACAATCAAAAGAAGAAAGATCGCCTCACAAGTACACTAGCACGAGCATATGGTGTGAAAGCGAAGCAAAAGATTCTGAAGAAGAAGAAGAAGAAGAAGAAGAAGAAGAGAGACCTCATCAAGCTGCAAATTTATGCTCAATGGCATTATCTAACGAGGTACAAAATAATTCTTTTTCTGGAGAGAGTGAATTTTCTTATGATAATTTATCTGATGCTTTCAGTGATCTGTTAGAAGAACACAAGAAAGTATTAGATAAGTATAAGCAAGCTAGAAAGGATATTCTATCCTATAAGCGTGAGATTGAAAAGCTTACTTGCTTATTGAATGATGCTAGAGATACTTCTCCTTTTGATAAATCTACTGAGATTTCCACAATGAAGTTTAGATTGCATGAGGTACTTGATTGCATTGAAAAAAGCACTCAAGAAAATGCTAAACTTAAGGAGGAATTAGAATCAGAAAAGAAGAAGTATTCGATTGCTTCATATAGAATTGATGCTCTTTCTGCTAAGTATGATGAGATCTGTGCTAACTCTAAAAAGTTAGAGATTAGACTGGGAAAGCAGGTAGTACAACCTACGACTCAGTCTAACACAAGACACTTAGCACATCACAAAGTCACACACGACAGATCATCTAGAAAGGAAGCAAGCAAAGCTAAAGCTTCACATAACCATACTTTCTATTACAAGTATCCACGCACATCATATCACACCACTGCACGTTCTCATACTACTGCACATAGCACTAATGTTAATTCTTTCTGTCATTATTGTGGTATGAATGGACATGTTTCTAATTGTTGTCAGATTAGAAAGCTTGTTGATATGAACTTGTGCAAATGAGTTCCCAAAGCTAACAAATGTGGATCCAAGTATTGGATACCAAAGTCTTCACCTAATATTGCAGGTGAAGCTTCTCATATCAAATAGAACCATAGAATATGTTGGTGATTGCAAAGCTACAAAGGTCATCTTCCAAGCAATTGCACCAACATAAGTGTGGTCACTAGAACCACTTTGGTAACATTCTTTCTAAATAGTTTTTAATATCTAGCATGTTCTTATTGACTTCTTACTATTAGCTTTCATTGATGTCTTTTAAATTGTTTATTGTTTGAATCATTGTGAGACATAATCCTAGCTTGACTAGCTGTTTAGCTTAAATGATTAGTTTACACTATATAGTATGTTATTTTCAATTAGTGTGACACATTTATCTATGTATGCTCTTTATTTTAGTTTTATCCTTGAAGCATGCATACCACTCTAATCTATAGGAGTTTTTGTTTTTGGTTTATTCGTCTTTAATATTTTTTAATTGGCCACTTCTTATCGATTTATCTTTAACATGTCACATTTACTTTGATCGGTATTTTTGAGTATGTATGTTTAGCACAAATCTTCTATTTACTTGAAAAGTATATACATATATTTTTATGTTAACCTTGTGCTTGCATAATATACTTTACTATTGATTCTCAAATTTTATTTTGATTAACTTCTTATGAATCAATTACATCTTTTCTGATAAAGCATATTTATGCATGTTTTTGATCTTGTGATAAATTTTTTTATTAATGATACATGAATAATGCATTATCATTCATATATTGCTGATATGTTTCTTATATTTTTGTATAAATATCTTTATGGGATATATGAGTTAAGTTCAAGTTCTATATTATATTATTTTGAAAAGTAGTTTTTAAACTTGTGCATATCTCATACATCAGCTATTGATTACTTTGGACAAATTCATGTATTAGCTTCTTCCTCAAAGCCTCTTTTAATGATGTATGTTTTTCTTGGCTTTTTGGTTGACATTTAGGGTACGTGATATTTTTAAATATCTTGATCTTGATAAACCATTATTTGAGTATTTACTTTTAGGAATTCTGGATTTCGACGATGTTCGATGATACTGCATATATTCCTTTGAATCTAAGTTCTTAAGAGTAAAAATCATTTTGGGAACAAGCCAAAAGGGTCCTTCTGTCATACAAGTGTAAATAGCCTGAAGCGACACGGTGCACTAGTCTTCGGACTACCGCTAGCTGGGAACCGGCCCCTACAGCTAACCCGAAGTGATCAATACTTTATAGACTTAAGATTTATTAAGGTGTACTTGCAACTATTATCTAGTTCTGGATCCAAGATGCTGTCAAATCTCCTAGATTCCAGAATACATCAATGTATCTAGGTTCTTCATTTTGATTTACAAATGTTTTATATTTATTGTTACCCAATAATTTTGTAGCACATATGGATAAATGTAATTCATACATCTTATACCATATGCTACATTATTCTAAGATTTTTTTAAGTCCATAGAATATATAAATATATATATATATACTTTTTTATATTGCACTAATTCTTCTTAAATCCTCGGTTATTAAAAAAGAGATTTGTTTTGGGTACAAGCCTACAAAGGGTCTGTCTGTCACCACGACTACGGTCGAAGCGAAGCGGTACTTAAGTGTTCCCCGGTGAACCTCCGTTAGCTGGGACAGTACCTCTATAGCTAACCCAAGATTGATCAACGCTTTATAAAATAAAGATTTATTGAGATCTAGTTGCAATTGTTATCTGATGGATTTTGAATTTGAGATTTGATGGATAGTATTATTTAATGATTTATATTTCACAAAAGGTAGCATATGTTGATCTATCTTGTCGATTGTGAGATTCTATAGCATAGATCAATTTATGTCATTTTTGACTTATACGATTATTATCATGCTAATTTGAAATATCTTTTGATTGTTTTATTTTTAAATGTTCATTTAATGGATATTTCTTCTTTTGTCTAAAGATGGTTGTTTTTCGTATTCGTGACTAATCATTGAATATTATGGTATTGTGATTTCATCTTTAGCTTGTGTAATATTCGTAATATTAATAATTTTGAGCTTTATATTATTATCTTCTTATTCAAGTTACTTACTGTCTATAACAGTAATTCTTTGCGGGGAGAAGTCATGCAAATTGAATCTCTCTCTCAAAGCGTCTCTTTTCTTTAATCCTACGGTTGTCAGTGAACACCGTGTTAAGGCTTTAAAAGGGAAGAAATGAACTTTGATAAGAAGACCTAATATTTTGAATTAGTTTTCTACTTTCGAAAATATGTCTCTGAATTTAATTTTAAAATTTTGTCAATAATATTATTTTTGGATATAGCCATGTAAAGGTGGAGTAGTTAATTGTTTCAAATCAATTATTCCTTTGACATGTCATATATCTAGAATACATTTTTCTTTGGACATATATCTAGTTATGTTTATTTGTTCAAATGGATTTATTTATGATTTATGAATTCTTTTATTAAAATTGTTTCCGTGATTCGAATCGACAGCTTTCAGTCTAAGGACTAAATGGACGCATTCGAAACATTTATTAAGATAGTTTTTCGTAATAAATTCCACATTTTTGAAAAGTCTTTTTGATTTCTTTTTGATTTATTGAATCTGTCCGGTACTCAAATGTTATTATTAAAGACAGCTTTCAAAAATCTTTTACTTACATGAAATGATTTGTGTTATTTTTTTTATTGAAGACCTATTTTCTTCATCTTTAAGTATTTATTTATTGGATGTTTCCTTTTGCCTAAAGATAATATTTATTTGTTTTTTGGAATTTTATATGCATTTGATCAAAGGAAAGAAAGATGCATATCTTGGATATCCCTTAGATCTTGTGATTATTTTTTTTTATCTATTTTATGCATATAAATTATTTTTGAACTATATACACATATTTTAAGGAGGAGCAAATTAATTATTTCAATTCTTTTATGCCCTTAATATGTGGTATAGCTAGTTCATCATTGACATATATTCTTTTAACTTAAATATCTTGTTGAGTTGTTCATGATATTTAGATTTGTCTTAGATGAGAGAATATATGATTATTATTATTTTTAATTACCTCATTTTTGAGTCTCTAATAGTTATCTTGCCAAATATGTTTAATCATCCTTATTTGATTATTCCTTGAGTTTGAATTAATTTAATTTATTTAATTATCCTTATTTGGTTGAGTTTAAAATTACTTTTGGCATTTCTTATTGAGGTTTTATCTCAAAGTTCATGACTATCTATATTTAGACTGATCATACTTTGCGGGAGAGCATTCAAGTCGACTGAATTTCTCCTTCTCAAGAATTTTGTCTTCATTACCTTCTGATGGATATTCATATATCATGCTAAGGTAATTGAATTCAAATACAAGAACTTTGGTATAGATTTTTGAATAGATTCTAGTATACTTATTTTGATCTCCTTTCGATGATTATACTCTTTATGGAATTGATTCACTTATTTGTATGTACAAATTATGAATCATATTTTTTTAAGATCATTGTTAAAAGTCTCATTATATTTTTTGATTCTTTTATATGTACTAGGTCTGCAAATTTCTATTCCACATGATTCATTTATGACCAATGATTGATTCCTACTATATTGATATATATTTTTTGGTCTATTTCAAAACACAATATGATGAACAAAATGTGTTTTGAAATCATTTTTGATTTCTAGTTGGTAAACTGTTTATTGTGTGATTTTTTTTAACCAACTATACTGTGTTGACAAGTTTTTATTCTTTAGTTATGCAATTTTCTAAACACTTGTCGTTACACTATTCTCCTAATCCTTGATCATTATTATTTTTGCTTTCCTTCTTTACTTATGCTTGAGTTCATTTTAGCTCTACTTACGTCTAATTAAGGGGGAGCTTATTTTTGATCATGTCAAAGGGGAAGAAATAAGTTTAAGTCAGCACACAATATTCTAGTATTATGTGTTTATTAGTGATACATGCATCTATTGTATATACATTAAACTTAAAGGATTTGCCATAATCAAAAAGGGGGAGATTGTTAGCCCAATGATTATATCATATTTTTGAATATGGCTAATCAATTAAGTTTAACATATTGACGTCACTAATATTCATGTAATCACTATCATATTGCTACTTAAACTTAGCATTGTCCAAATATTAGCATTGTCCTAATGTTCTATATCAATATTGCTATGCTTGTATCATATTATTTTGTTTGTCTAACATGCATTTGTAGACATGCAATAAGCATGATCAAGCTTTGTCAAACAAGGACATATGTAATGGAGAATTAATGATGGGCCAAAGACGGCGTTATACAAGAAGATTTCTCTGAACCGCCTAACGACCTATCCGGGACCTCGCATCGGGGGTTCCGCTGCCCGGTCAGCGGACAGGGGTCGAGGGGGCAGCGTCCTCCGTCAGGGGTTCGGGGGTGAAGCCCCCGAAAGGTATTCAGATTTCCAGATCTGTTTATCTTTAGACGACCGCCGTCAAGTGAAAAAGGCGTCTTCAAGTCTGTTCAAATATTTGAAGAATGGCGTCATAAAAGGGCTCTTGGTTTTCCTATTTCATCAATGTATCTTTCATATCTATTGAGTCTAGGAATATGATGTACACTGCATTGTACTGGCAAATAGGCTACCCAAGAAATGTTTTCAAAGTACCCTTTCATTTTGAAAACAAGCCCACTTACAAAAGCCCAAACTACTTTCTAACTGTTTGACTTTTCAAAAAGCCCAAAAACCAGTTTGTAAAAACCTAACAGAACCCTAGCAGAACTCGGCCCAAATTCGGCCAGAGTTCGGCCGGAGTTCGGTTAGTGAACGTTGCTTTTTGAACTTGGTCTTCCTGCAGTTACGGATCCCAACGAGATTTTCTCATAGAGTTCTGCCCGAATTCTGCCCGAATTTTGTCAGAATTCTGCCTTTGAAAAAACTATAAATAGAGAAGGATTTCGATCATTTCTACACACTCATTCACTTTCATATCTCTTCTCTATAAGCCTACTACTTCTTCCAAAGTATTCTGAGCTATTCATTTTCAAATCCCAAGCCAGTTACAATCCTCTAGTCGATTTGCCAGTGCGGTACGGTCTAGAAGTTTTAAGAGCGATTGTAATCAGAGGCTTGATTGAAGGTACACACTTCACCATTGAAGTTGGTCGAGTACTTCAGATCAAAGCTCGCGTTGTAGAAGTTGCAAGAACTTCGGATGAAAACTTGTGGTGATTTTCCATAGTGGATTCAACTGGAAGCTAGAGTTCTTCCGACTGGACTAGTCCTCGCAAGAGGGAAACCAGTATACATCCTTGTGTTTGCGTTTGCTCTCTACTCTCTACTTTTCATTTACAAATCTGTGATATATTATCTGTGATCTTGTTACTAACATTTTTAAATAGTTAATTTCCGCTGCCTACTCTATTCACCCCCCTCTACAGTATTGCGCTTTACAACCTGTTCCTACAATCGGTCCTACAGTTCGAGTATCTAGGAATGTTTACATATCTACTCAAGTATTTTTTCGTACAACAAGTATAAGTGAATCCATAACCCGACACGTAAATCGAGAATAAATCTAGCCAGAACATGAAGATGATTGTAGGTGATTCTTGTAGTGATTCTTGTAATGGTTGTTGGAATAGAGGCTAGACAAGTATAGTATGTGTGTCGCATACATGAATCCAGAAATATCAATCCTTGTTTGTAATAGAGATCAAATAGAACTAACTAGAACTGAAATACAGTAATCGACAAGTAAATAAAAGAACTATCAGAGAATGTATTCGCCCGATACCCTGAATGACTGATGAATACAGATGTCCAAACCGGAGTCACAATGTCCTAATTAGAGCAATACAGGTTATAACGTGTTCAATATATAATAATTGAAGTATATAATACAATCTAGCCAACTTAGTCAAACTTGAACTATTTGGTCAACATCTAGGGTACTGGGACTATACCCAATGTTCCTAGGCCATAAAGTTAGATATGGTAATGTGGTGCCAATACCTTATCTTAACACTCTTTCAAGCCACTAAACTTCAAATACATATAGGCTTATATAACTAGATACTATTGACTGAACTAAACTAATTCCTTTCTCATATACATATTAACTAATATAATACCATGGAGTTGGGCCCCTACCTCTCTAACTATGACTTAATTCAATGCAAAGTAGGGGGAACTTGAACTAACCAAGAAGGGGACTGACAAGGTTGAACATAGATGAAAATAAACTAGAATAAGGAACTGGTCACTGAACATTTAAAGTATGACTAGATCCTATACTACCTGCGAACTGAACAAGAAGTTTTGGACAATATGCATGATATGAAAGAGTGAGTGCATGCAAGATAATAAGTGCGAGTATATAGGGAAGTGTATGAAGACAGTGGATTGTCTCAAGTCTATGTGTATCAAATGTAGTGAAACATTATGAAACAAGTGATGAAATGCGTGAAGGGTGATGTAGTTATTAAATGGAGTCTCTGAGGTGCAGTGAAGTCCAAAAGAAGATGCAGGACATGATTCTCCTATAGCCTCAAACCCTACACTCTCCTCTAACACTTTACCTCAACCTATATCCCACATCTCCAATACCTGGTACTAATACTTCACCCATTTCTGAACTCTACCAATATGCTAGGACACATGACACTCTCCCTACCTTAATGACATAGGACACTTACTCTAACACACTACCTAAACACACATGCAACCTAACAGGAACTAACACAAGACTCTAATATTAAGATACTACCTTAACATAACTCTCAACTAAACCTATCTCATAAAACTGAACCTATACTCAACATCTAACATAAACTCTATAGTACAACCTATATACATATCATCTATATGCCCACTTGTATACATAACATACATAATATACTCAACTATATGCAAACTGAACTAATATACTCAACTGTAAATCTAATAAACCATAAACCCCACACTCAATCAATAAGTATCAGTTATTTACATTTCATTCAAAAAACCCAAACATTTCATAACAAAGCCCAAAGTGTCTAATGTGCCCAGAACAGTTGTAACGCCCCAATCCCAAAATATAAGGACTAGGTACGTATCTATGCCAGCTGCATACATACGAAGTCTACTCCAATATATGGAAACTCTTATGTATACATAAGCTGTAAAATACAATAATCCATGATACTAATTTCATCCACAATAAAAGAATCGATACAAAATAGGAATCAACACTGAATTGTAATTTGTACAAAATTTAGACGGAGACAAAGTCCACTACCAACTATCTCAAATAAAATGTACAAGAAGGAATAGATGAAATAACAAGACGAGCCAAGTGCAATCCTCTTCGAAAGGATGGAGAAGATCATGGCCTCGGCGGGAACATCTGCAAATATCACAGAAGCGCACACTTGGAGAGATAACCAGGTCCTCAGAGGGACGTAACAAGATACAGGAAGAATATGCCATTATAACTGCAAATGTAAACACTATAAAACTATAACACAACTGGGTCCCTAACCATCTAAGTGATATGCACTTTGAGGACAACGTTCTATACAGGGGCTGTAACAGATTCACGCAAGCAAGTAATAAAGAGTGGCCAACAAGTAGCGCTCATCCGAGATACTATCGGCCGGGTAACACGTAGTGCTCATCCGAGACACTATCTCCCAAATGTGTGTAAAAGTAAATATAGCCCCTACGCTAGTAGCTGTCCCCTCCCTCCAATGATACTATACATGTGTCGTAACCATGATACATAAACACGTGTCGTTTCCACCATACTATTTTATAATAGATAACTGTCAAGTTTTCTAACATGCATCTATTGACAGTTATTCCTACGCATGTGCACGGGGGATCAGCCCACACGTAAGTGACCTCTATATGATACTCACAACTCTCACGCACAACTCATATACAATCATGACAAGTCAATGAGACACACTAAATTTGACGGTAGTCCCTTAATTCTAGGTCCACATGCAAGAAATTAAATTACTGAAATAAAGTACATAAAATATATGATAATTACATAATAAAGGTAACTAATGAAAGCAGTAAAGGTGGCAAGATATCTTGCCTAAGGTTATGTGCAAAAGGAAAAGATCCAGTAGCTCGAACCGATAAATAAGCGAAGCAAGAAAAGTCAAATCCCACAGATGACTCTGATGCTGCAACAAACATCATGAACGAGTTTGTAATAAAATATACCTAGGAAACGCCTGTCCAATAGTCAAATTCTGGAACAGGGGCAAAATCGTAATTTGGGTCAAAATGATATCCGCCGTTGGATCCGCTTTGCACCGAAACGTGCGCCAGAACCTACGGTCTCTAAAGTCATCAAACTACATGTCTATTATTTGTTTTGATGAGACGAATCCAACGGTATGTCCAATTTTGGATTCCGGTGGGCCGTGCACAAAATTGTACGTTGAGTGGGATCTTGGGGCCCGCAAAATTGCGATCCAGTCAACGGTCTCAGAATCGGACCAAACTTGACTCACAGGACCAGAAAAATATTTTGAGTCCAATGGCGCAAGTTTTGTCGCGATTTGATGAGTGTGCACAAAGTAATTGAGAAATTCCGAAAATGCCTGATACGGAAAAATTTGACGGATACAGATCAAATTCGTCGCGCACACGCAACTAATTTGAATTTCTCAAAGCCCGCACGTCCGCTAAGTCGATACAGAACTTTCGGTACTCTCGGTTTGCGACGGGGTCGTCCGGTTTGTCGGAACGTACCTCGTACCGGGGTTTTGAGTTTTTAAAAACTAATTTTTTGTGATTTTTAATTTAATTAAACGTAAAATTTGTTGCAGAATAAATAAATCTATTTGAAGGGGATGATAGAGGGTCATGTGGGCTTTCTACAGGAATTTATGGATCTAAAAATGGACAAGAATTGAAGAAGAAATTAATTGAAGGAGTTGGGTACCTCGACATTAAAACTGCCGTTGTTGTGGATGTTTGTTGTTGTCGTTGCTGTCGCCGTGGTGACCGGAAGGCGGGGCTGCTGCGGCGGGGGACCGCTTGCCGAGGAAAGAGGTTGACCGAGGGGGTGTGGTATGAGCGGAGGAGAGAAGAGGAGGGAAGTGGAGAAAGAAATTAGGGTTTAGGATTGAAGTTAACAATAATATTAAGAAGGGGTCGGCCAATTTTAAATGCTTCTTGTTTTTACAAAAAGGGTCGGCCCCCTTATTCGCGAGTAGCTGCTGCTGCTGGGCTTACTTAAGTATTATGGTCGGCTGCCACTTTGGTGGGGCCGACCACAATGAATTTGTTTTTTTTTCTTCTTATCTTTTTTTTACAACTCTTTGAAATCATTTAACTTATATATATATATATATATATATTTATATATATATATATATATATATATATATATATATATATATATATATATATATGCACAATAATTCTTTAAATCCAAATCACAAGTAAAGACTATCTACCCTATATAATCTACTTACATATTTAGATATATATTTAAAATCTTTTGACAATGAAAATAAAAACGATAATAGTAACTCAATAATAATAACTATATTTATTTAATCATAACAAAATAATATTAATAAAATATTAAAATAATTCAAATCGTGGCTTTGGAGGACTTATACCACACACCCTTATTTGGGTCCGAAAATTTGTACAAATATCGAAAATAATAAAAATATATAAATTTTGTACCAATAACTTAATAATTAGAAATTAAACATAAAATTCTAAAATAACTTAGAAATATTTGTTCATACATAAAACATGCCTACATGGCCACATTTGATCACACCACATGCCTACTTGGGCTTGGGTTCGGTCCGGGCCAGTTCAGGCTGAATTGGACAAACCAGGTCTCGTAAAAGTCAAAAATTAAATTAATAAATAACTAATTCTTCGGTGGAGGTTAAGTCGCAACTTGGCCTGGTTTTTTAGTTCGGTCCTTACCATGACTAGGCTTCTCCCAGCATGGCTTGTACACTAGTCAAGGCACACTGCTACATCTTCCGTGCCAAAATTCATGGTCGTCTTGTGCTCCCAAAACTCAACAATGGCTAAGGTCATTTCTAATAATAAAAATCATAAATTGCATAAATTTATTTTTAAGTCTTTTAAATAATAAATAAAAAATTCAAAAATTTAGGGTTTTACATCCTACCAACTTACAAGAATTTCATCCTTGAAATTTAGAATAATTAGGGGGTTGAGAAGGTACAAGGGTATAACGACAAGAAGAATGCGATCACATCATTGAGCAGGGCAAGGATAAGACATTTAACACAATATGCATTTAGAAAGTCTTGAATTAGATAAAGATGAACGGATATGATAATGGACGAAGGTTACAAGCTAAGACAATCATGATAACACAATCAAGAAATAGTATGGCGTCGGGTAGATCAAAGAGGATCATTAGACATTTGGGAGATATGGTTCCTTGAGAGAAACTGGATACTAATCGTCTTGGTCAAGAGTTTGATTAAGTGATGATTAGAATCACTCTTGTGTGTTCAAGAATGATTGGAAAGGGAACGATGATAAAAACATACATGCAATTAGAGAGTCTTGATTTGTTATATGAAAATAACTCAAGGATATGGTTTTGAAAGAGGGTTGCTAGTTAACACAATAAAGTAAGGGAGGATTAAGGGTTAAATTAAATCATGATAAGACATGAATAAAGAGATAAGGAATCGGCTAGATTAAGGGCAAGCAATTTAGAGAATATAGCGTCTAGGTTTAGAGTTGAATCATTCTCAAGTTCTAAGAAGGTTGTGATGTTGAATCTAAGGTCGAGAAAAGGACGAAGAACTCAAGGTAGGGATAAAGTCACATTGGTAGGTCAGTGGCTAGCTATCTCTGTGTATACACAAACTTCATGGTCATAGGAGAATAGTTTGGCTAATCAATCAAGTACATGCCCCATCCATAATAGGTAAAAGACGAAGGCCATCAACAGTCCAAGGAAGATGATTTGAATTCTAATATGTGGTTCAAAGGCGATTGAATAATTCAAAGAGATTTGTCAAGGCAGTCGCGGATGAGACTCTAGGGCAAGTTTATTATGTTCCCATCCACGTAAATGATATACAAAAAGTGAACCAAGTGCACTAGGTTATCAGACCATCATGCACCGGTTCTGATTAGACAATATGTTAGTGGGAGCTCCCAATAAAATATGTCGTGATCAAGCACGAAAAAGTTAAGCTTGTAAAACTAAGGCTAAATTAGTAGCGTAAGATTGTTGAAATATAAGTAAGGGAGGTAATGTTGAAGAAATTTAATTAGTCCAAGATCTTTTAAGTCAAGTCTTGCCCGAAGTTTGGGCCTAAGCAGTTGTCCTAGTGTTTCCTTATCTATGGCTTGGTTGTCTAGATAAGTTAGGGTCCTCTGAATTTATAGTCAAAGTAAACTCATCAAATGTGGTTCGCAAGGGAAAAGGTTTGTTAGGTAGTGAGGTATTCTACCCAACTTACAAGGGTTCAACTAATAGTGTGATGGGACAACGGGTCAAGCAATCAAGATAAGGTACAAAGTTAAGTATTTAAGGAATCAAGTAGAACACAATCACATATAGCGTCAAAAGAATTAGTCAAGGTTGGATCTTTAATTGAAGTTAGAAGTATTTTGGTGTCATGGTAGAGGTTATAGTTTAGTCATGTTGACCAGAAAGTCATATCAAGAAAATAGAGTACAAGGAGACATGTTTTAGTGGAACATGATATGTCTACCTGAAGGTGAACTTGTCTAGGTTTTACATGTGGAATTGGTTGGATAGAAAAGTCTAGTGTTGTACTCTAAATATCAAAGTCACGGTAAGGGACGCCAAGAGATCTAAAATAGAAAGTGGGAGTTCACGAGGTGATAACTAACGCAAAAAAAATAAAGGAGTTCAAGTTAAAGCATGAATAAAATTAGTTAAGGAATCCAGTAAACAGTAATTTAGGAACACAGTTCCAGAGAGAAGATAGTCTCCTAGATGATTATAGTCAAGGAACAATTAAATCATTATTTAAATTGCAAATGGGTTAGAAGGTCACAATAAAAGATCTAGTTTTGAGGGAAGGTTGAGTAAGTCAAGATGGAGATACAGTCACATAACTTGGTAGGTGACCAACGACAACTGTGCATATACTACTATCATGGTCATGAGTGACATGGCATTTAGTATGGAATACTTCTAACTTATTAGGGCTATCTTGGTGGCCTACTATTTAAAATTTTTAACTCAAGTTTCCTTCCAAAGTTTCTTAATAAATTTCTTAAAAAAATAAACTATCATAATTCGTATTCACTCCAAGCCGTTAAATTTAATCCTGACAAAAATCTAATCCTTTCATAAATCTCAAAGTAAACTTTTATCACGTTACTACTAACTTTTCCAAAATTTAACATTTCCACTCCAACTTTTAAACTCAAGAGTTCATAAATCATGAATCCAAAAAAATTCTTATATCACTTCGTAACTTTAAAACTCCAACATTTTTCTCAAATAATCTCTAAGATAACCCTTAGCATATCACGAGCAATCTAAAATTTACAGCTCAATAATGTAACGCACACATCAACCATAACTTCTGTTTCTAAGACATTCAAACAAAATCACAACTTTCAAATGAAATTTTCTTTAATCAATCAAAATAACTTTTCATCACATCATTAGTAACTTCTCCCAAAAATTTAAATATTAGCAATCCAACTTAAACTCGATATTTACATGATCTTATCAGTCATCAAATTATTATTTTTTTTACCAAAATTTGGTATCCATAATCACAACTTTTTAAACCAAAAATCTAAATAGATTTATAAATCTTCAATCAAGGGGCACGATTTTAATTTGAAATTTTTCTCCAAATCATTTTCATATCTTCCAAATATTCTAAACCAAAATTTCAATATCATTACTTCCACTTAAAATTTTAAATTCGACTAACATACTAATCGCAACTTGTACTACTCGATTTAAATAATTCCTACTACCATATTTAAAATCTAAGATCATTCTCAAACCAAATTCATAACTGTTCAAAGGTGTATAACTATAATCCAATAAATCATAAATATCAAATCTTGAAAATCAATTCAATTTTTAAATCAATTGTGTAGATTCCAACTATCTTTCTGCAGTATCATAATAAATTCTATCAATCCTCTGATGATCACTAATTGGAAATCTAAAAAATAAAATAAAATTTCTTTCTCTCTCAAAGCGGGCAATATCAACACTACCAACTTAAAATTTTATTATTATAAAAATCATAATTTTTAGAAAAAGCCCTTCTAACTCAATTAGAGTCTTCAATATATTCCAATTGCCAATGTAACCCTTCTAGCCATGTGTTTGACCAATGAGTACACCAATGAGTATATAGTAGTGTAGCCATCTTCCTAACCATTTCTAAGCACGAGAAGGTAAGGTGTTGGTATAAAGAGTTTAAGCAAGATGCAAAAATTAAGGGAGACCACGAGAGTTGAAATTTAGAAATCAAGAAATGATCAAGTATGTGGACGAGATTCCTAGATTCTAATCCTATATTTCAGGCTCACATCAGTACAATTACGTAATCGAAGTGAGAAACTCACCTGCATGGGCCACCACAAAAACATGTAACGCCACAGTCCCCAAAATATAAGGACTAGGTACGTATCCATGCCAGCTGCATACAACGAAGTCTACTCCAATATATGGAAACTCGTATGTATACATAAGCTATAAAATGCAGTAATCCATGATACAAATCTTATCCAATAAAAAATCGATACAAAATAGGAATAAACTGAATTAATTTGTACAAAAGTTGGATGGAGACAAAGTCCACTACCAACTATCTCAAATAAAATGTACAAGAAGGAATAGATGAAATAACAAGACGAGCCAAGTGCAATCTTCTTCGAAAGGATGGAGAAGATCACGGCCTCGGTAGGAACACATGCAAATATCATAGAAGCGCACACCTGGAGAGATAACCAGGTCCTCAGAGGGACGTAACAAGATACAGGAAGAACATGGCATTATAAATGCAAATGTAAAACTATAAAACTATAACACAACTGGATCCCTAACCATCTAAGTGATATGACCTTGAGGACAACGTTCTACTCAGGAACTGTAACGGATTCACGCAAGCAAGTAATAAAGAGTGGCCAACAAGTAGCGCTCATCCGAGACACTATCGGCCTGGGAACACGTAGCGCTCATCCAGACACTATCTCCCAAATGTGTGTAAAAGTAAATGTAGCCCCTACGCTAATAGATGTTCCCTCCCCCCAATGATGCTATACATATGTCGTAACCATGACACATAAACGTATCGTTTCCATCATACTGTTTTATAGATAACTGTCAAGTCTTCTAACATGTATCTATTGACAGTTATTTCCACGCACGCGCACGGGGGATAAGCCCACACACAAGTGACCTCTATATGATACTCACAACTCTCACACACAACTCGTGTACAACCGTACAAGTCAATGAGACACTAAATTTGACGGTAGTCCCTTAACTCTAGGTCCACATGCAAGAAATTAAATAACTGAAATAAAGTACAAAAAATATACGATAATTACATAAATAAAGGTAACTAATGAAAGCAGTAAAGGTGGCAAGATATCTTGCCTGAGGTTATGTGCAAAAGGAAAATCCAGTAGCTCGAACCGACAAATAAGCGAAGCAAGAAAGCCAAATCCCAGATGACTCCGGATGCTGCAACAAACATCAGAACGAGTTTGTAATAAAAGATAACCTAGGAAATGTTGGTCCAAAAGTTAAATTCTGGAACAGGGGCAAAATTATAATTTCGGATCAAAACGATATCCGCCGTTGGACCCGCTTTGCACCGAAATGTGCGCCAGAACCTACGGTCTCTAAAGTCATCAAAATACATGTCTAAAGATTTGTTTTAATGAGATGAACCCAACGGTATGTCCAATTTTGGATTCCGGTGGGCCGTGCACAAAATCGCCCGTTGAGTGGGATAGTAGGGCCCACAAAACGGCGATCCAGTCAACGATCTCAGAATCGGACAGAACTTGACACTGGACCAGAAAAATATTTCGAGTCCAATGGCGCAAG